>LNGK01000004.1:1977987-1993583 GCA_001510575.1 Knoxdaviesia capensis | reverse complement strand
GTCGAATTTGGGGGACTGTTTGTCCATCCAATGCCTAAGGAATCAAATGCATGCAGGCGTTTGGACGTGTTGGCTCTGTTTGCTCATGCATGAGGGTAGTAGCTGTAGGAGCAAAGAGCTAGACATTACATATGCATATTAGAGCCAACAGATAATGGTCACACGAAGTGGAAGGCTGTTGGGGATGATGATATATTACAGAAACGAAAACTTGGAAAAGAAAAGGTTGCGTGCCCCCGGTTTGATAGCAGACGAAACATAAAGGATGTCGTTGAATGTCGGCTTTACCACGGTATCAAGGGTCGCGATATCATTATCGTCGCTATCAGAAAAGTCGGTAAGGTGGGGGACGATGGGGGAACAGGTTATCCTTGGGAGTGGTCCATAAAACATCACGTCCAGAGTGGAAACGTGATATATAGATGTGGAGTCTATTGCGAATATACCCGCCGGGGCCAAGACGGAAGGTTAAGGAGGAAGATCATATGGAGACCTAATAAAGAGGGCTCCAGGAGCTTGATAAAGGAATTTGTAACCGTAGATAAGCCGGCGCTTTAGCTAGTCACGGAGATCAAAACGATATCTTCGGCAGGACTAAGAAGAAGATGACGCTATATTGCCTATTTGCTCAAGATGATGTAGGGAGTCGGTTGTAACCCTAACTTTGCTGAGATGTGCATAAACGAGAATGGTTTTGCTTAGCTTCAGCAGCATCGCCCCGCACCTTCCGTTCCTTCAGTTTGACTCCTTCTCTTGCTCTTCTAGTTTCTCGGGGAGGCTTCTACGGCGAGCTATGTTTAGTGCCCCTTCCTAAAATGAATGAAAATTGCCTCTAGTTCGGGGCCGGGGTTGACTCGGGCACTATCACAGAAGGTGCGACCGACGAGGAGGACGGAAGGAGACACAACCCCGGTATTTTATATTTGGACAACTGCGTTGGGCCCGCGGCATAAATGTGTAAGTACGGTACGCGTTGCCGTATATACAGTAGAGACATAGTCTGTGCAAACTTGCCCAGTTGGTGTGCTTTGCTTAAGAGAAAAAGAAAAGCGACAAAATCACCCGATAACCCAAATCGGAGCAGACATGCGTCAACCAGTGGTGGCCTTCCATTCGTTCAATCCGGGAAGGAACGCACATGGCCGGCTGGGCAAGAGCGGGGGTCCATGGGAGAAATGTGACCAGCCCGGCCGCTCCTTCCCAAAATGAGCGGGCGTCAGTACAAGCAATTACAACATACATTGGCCTGCTATATCACGTATGTATACAGCACATATTTCGGAGGCGCGTCTACTTATATAAAATGGTGTCAGCCTGACTCCCTGCAGGATGACGGTTCCTGCTTTTTCGCCGAATGACCATCTATAGCACCACCGGACTTTGCTTATTCGCCGTGTCTCCATCGTATCGGCAATGATGATGGCCCTATGTATATATAAACCCCGTCTACTGGCTTACACTCCTGCCATGCATGATGATGCCGATACGATGTGTACCTACTACAGGTTGATGGACCGGGCCAGCCGTCTAGGGTCGTGATGTCGTTTGAATAGACTAGCCACGATGTGCGTGGTCAAGTTGTTCCACCCCTTCGCCCGTCGGTGGTAGTGGTGGAAGGATCGAAATCCTTCCAAAAGAGGCCACACTTAGGTGCATATGATAGCTCAGGCCAGCTAAATGGTTACGTTATGACAAGGGACCGTCTTCGGTGGATCATTCGTTTTCCTTCTTGTCTAGCAAGTCCCTTCCGCACTATCTGGCCACGCCGTCCCCGTCCGCCGGTTGGGATGTCCCAAATCTGGAGCCGCCCGCACTTTGTAAATCCCAATACTCTAAGAAGGAACAACGACGGCATTTCCATCCGGGATGTCTCCATGGTGCCCCAACCATACTTCATCGTCCGCTTGTTGTTGGTTGTGTCGGCCACGCATGTAATTCGAAAGCTTTCAAGCCAAGCTTTGACACAAAAGCCGCGTTGCACACGGGGACAAATAGGTACTGTACATAGCTCGTGAGGCGTTGCAACTGTAAAAGGTGCTCCATCATGTCGGCCGAGAAAGAGCATGAGCACAGAGTATACAGTAGAGAAGCACATAGGCAGAATAACGGAGCAAGCCCTAGACCCCCAAAAAAAATACAATTATTTAATTGCAACTCGGCATAGGAAAAAGTGAAAGGGGACCTCTAAATCTGCAGTAGCGCGACCCTCTTTTTGGCAATAGCCTTGCCACGATGCTTCAAATGTTACTCTATCCTTCTATCATGTCGTAGCCACAGCTGCTGTCTGCTGCTCATCCAATTGGGCCGAGCCTGGCTTATTATTTTTAGACCAAGTTTGCAAACCTAGTACCGTTCTGGAGGTGACAGTTCTACATGTCACTATGGATGTACGATAAGGCACACCGCGCAACTAGCACCGACTCGGGAGAGCGTGTAAGTGTGCGTTTGCACTGAGCGAACAGCCGCCAAAGCCGACATCCGTCAGTTCTGCGGGCACCTGTTTGGATTGTATTTTTTTTTTCCTCCATAGAGACCTGAAAGTTTGTGTGATTCGTAGACGCTCACCTCTCATTTCAGCTAACCTGGGAATGAGGAGAGCAAGGGAAGTCAGACTACACGTCGGCCTCGCCCTCTTCGGGATTGTCATACCAGTCCTTTTGCCAGTTCCTGTAGAGCTAACTTCCACAGGTGGTAACGTTCAGTCCCACTACTAGCCATAGCTCATTCCCACTAATGCTGTTGGTTGTGCGAGAGCCCGATCCAGTGCTACGAAAAATATTACTGTGGGACCTCTCACAAATGCAGGTTAAGTATTTTGAGGTAAGAAATGCCACGATGCAACTAAAACGTCTTCCGCCAAAACCGTGCAGCTTGAACTATATCCCTCTTGCATACGGAATCCTAAGATAATATTACACAGTCCTCCACCCGCCCACCTTTGGCTACATGAAGTGGCAATGGCGCTTACTTGGTAAAGCTTTGCAATGGCCAGGACTGAATAACGAGAGAACAAGATACCAAGATAAAACCTCTCATCTTGTGACCAAATCAGACTGGATCCCCGCGACTGGGTTGGTCCCAGTTAAGTTCGACATTACAGCTGTTGGACGGCTGGGGCTCCATCTGGTGCACTCATCTGGTTCCGTCTCCAGTTATCTGCCTTCTTAGGTTACATGTTAATCAATATGATTCGCGCACCCTATAGTAATCATATCAATCAAACGTGCAACCTTTTTTTTTTCTTTTTGGTCCCATCCCGGCCGGTGATTTCATCATCTTTCCTTTCCAGGTCTCCCAATGCCCATTGCCGCCCAATAGAGAAATAGATCATCTCCAACTTCCACCTAGCTTCCTGTATATATAATGACCCTGAGAAACCGAAGATGATATCTCACATATACGACATTGTATCCGTTGCTGTACTAGCATATCGCTGACTCGCTATCATGGTGTTCAACAATTCAATATTTAATGCGGGATTCCGACTGTGCCAACTGATGTGTGTGTGGTCGGGCAGACCTCCTCTCCTGTTGCAACCTCATCTTTCGGTGTCTGATGCCTCGCGTTTGTGATTCGGCTGGCCATGGCCCGGCTGATTTACACACCGCAAATTTTTGTTCCTATGACCGCTAAGGACGAGCTATTGGCCGGCCCATCAAGCGTGGTCCGGGGCCCGGATTTTGCTTTCCTTTTTCTTCTTTCTTCTGCGGGCGGCAACTGAGAACAGACTCCGCTCTTTGGTTCAATCTGGCGGTGAGAACGAGGCTCGGAGATTGAAATGTGAGGAACCTGATCGGCCCACCTCTGGGTTAGACAAGCACTTGGTCTGGTGGTACCGGAGCAAACTAGTAGGGCGGGCCAGAGTTGGAGCCCGAAGAAGGAAGCTTTAAGGAGAAAACAAACCGGCCCAAAAAAAAGGGTGGGGGAGGGAATAAAAGGAATATAGCCCAATCCCAAACAGAAGAACAAGTTATAGCATGCCTAACTATTGGGCTAGTTTAGGGGATTAGGGGAGACACACAAAGAAAGGGGATCCGCTCCTCTAGGTACGAAAGTCATGTTCCGGGGAAGGCTTCCGCATCGACAAATTTTTGCCACTCATATATTCCTGGCCCCCCTTTTCGGTGCAAGCAAAAGATGATCGCTGACAAGGGAACCAGAAAACCGGTAGGTGGTAGTCTGAGCGTGTAGCTAAGTTCAGTACTCGTATGTTATGGAACTTGTGGTAAAGTGCATACATGCATAGCACAGGTACGGAGCACCGGTTGTAAGGGATATTCTAGGATTCCCTGGTGGGTTGGTGAATTATTTCCATTCGCCTCTCCTCCAAGAAGTTCCGGCTTTTCCTAGTGATAAATATAAACGGACCAGTGTGCGGGTCGCAGGGAATTTCGTGGACACGAGACGGAATTGTACCTTCCGTGACTATTAGGTTTAGGGTCGTTGGGGTTCGGGTTGGGGTCGGAGACCGTCGAATCGGCATTCAATCGAATGCCTATGTACAGTACTGTACTTACCGATGTATTGTCTTCTACCTACTACCGCCTGAATTAACATGTTTGGCCAATGTACCTGGTGGCGTGTGGGAGAGATTATCTCCTGCATCAACGATGCGGTGAAGATAAGGGGTGATAATGCGCTGGCGACTCGTTAAATACATCTTTTTTTTCTGTATTCACTTATCCATCAGAGAACATTCTAGACTTGGTGCCAGTGTTCTAACCCGCCTTCCGTGTTCTAACCCGCCTTCTGTGTTCTAACCTGCTTCCATGTATTCAAAAATGGAAGCTGCGATGAACCTAAGTTTTCTTGATCAGGTGACGACAGTTAAATCTAACGACATCTCATAAGATGGAATCTGAGTTAACCTGGATCTCTCTCTCTGTGAGTAAAAGTGCCAGTTGATATTATGAAGGGAGATTTTCGTTTTCCGTGCGGGCCTTCTTAGGACCCATCCCATTCATCGGCATCGGCGCCAGCAAAAAAAAAGAAAAAAGCACGCACCAAGCGATCCCGTCTGGCCGGGTGGGGCTCCCCACCTATATCAAGCAAGCTTCTCAGGAGCACATCAGCACAACATGCAGGCGAAAAAGAAAGCCTCAAAGCCGACAGGGTCAAGGTTGCTAGAGGATGGAGGTTCCGGTTTTCCAGCCTGTTCCCCACCACACCAATTCATGCTGGGTTTGTTTGATTCCATATATTTTGGCTCTCTGAGAGAATCCTCTAGTCCAGTTTATTTACTCCCTTTCCTTCGCTTGCTCTCTTATTATGACGCTAAATTGCCCTTCAGGCATTTCCCGAAGGACTCACAAGAGTTCCTCCACGTGACGGAGGGTATCTGAGCATTCGTGCGTATGACCTTCCTTGCAGTTGCGCTTGTTGTAGCAATTAAATCCTTATGTGTATACTCTATGGGCATGCAGACATGTCCTAAATTTTGGTGAAGACGGGTACGAGCCAGATGAGGGTACGTGCATTGACAGCCGAAGTTAGTTACGCACAGTACTCGGTGCTACATATAAGAAAAGAAAAAGAGTGTGGTGGGAATCAGACAACTCGACGACAAAAGGCTTGAAAGGAAGAGGATGCGACCGGACCATGGTACGAGCAACACGCCCAGAGGTCACCTGGGCTGACGGAAAAAAAAAAAAAAAACCAAACAAACACGGCTCGCAACGGAAGCGGACTTGTCGACCCAGGGAATGGGTGACTGAGTCTGAATATCTAATGCACGTACCAACACTGCGGGACCCGACGCTTCGGAAGTGATGTCTGAAAAGGGAAAGGGGGGTATCTGGAAATGTAAAAGAGGAGACGAGACGAGGTGACAGAATTTTACTGGAGCCAGGACACCGGGCTCCCATGCCCTCCTCTTGCTCCGTAGTCCTACTCACCCGTTGGTCCTCATCCTGCTGCATAAGGCATTCTCGTACGAGTGCATGTACTGTAGTGTACAAACAGGTATGTTCATAAATAGCGTAATTCATCTTCCTCCATGCCTGATTGAAGACCGAAAACCCAGGGGGGAAGAGGCGCCGTGGTTTAGAAGTCAACAGAGAAAAGCTTCGACGTACCAACTCGTACGAGTCCTGTAGCTGCTACGTGGATGTACTGTATACGTAAACATGCCATGCCGTAAAAACGGTTATGATATAGCTGGTTGGGGCTCATTAAAAAATTGATTGCGTTCGTGCTCCGAAGGGGTTGATTTGCATGCTTAGCTTATTCGGTACAAGGTCCCAGGGGGCTTCTGGACATAATCCTGTGATCCTGAGTATGAATAGTAAGTAAGATCCCAGGTGGGAGGTACCGCCTAGAGGACTTGAGGACTGGTGTTTCAGGGATGCATCTACACACAGGGTGGGACATAACAAATGTATATGTACAGTATTATACAATACTCACTGGAGTATGGTGAAAGGAGAGAAACTAAGTGTAGATCCCAAACTCTCCTAAACCCGAAATCACGCTTTATTGTAGGAGCCCGGGTGTGTGAAGCTATGTGTAGGTGTATTGAATACACTACCAAAGATAGTTCGGGCGTCGGACGAATCTTGTATTCATAATAGCATGAATATTTCACTCACAACCTAGAGAAAAAATACAGCACAGCTAATAGAGCTGAGGAAAGCACCCCTCTCCGAAAATGATAGAACGGACGAATTTGCATGCACCATGCACATAATCTGTGATTGCAGCCAGCAAAGGCCCGCCAGACTGGACAAACCCTTGATCAGTCATATGTACGTCATGCAGATGTAATTGCGTGCGAAATAACGGACGACTAGTTCGGGGAGTTTGCGTTCATGCCACAGTTAGATATAGCGAGGGGCGTACACTGGCATAGCAGCTATGTCAGTCAGAACTGGGCAGAAATTGAGGTTCAGTCCCGATTCCTCAGTACATTACTAGTGGTACATAGGTAAAATACTGTACAGGAGAGGACAAACATTGTAGTGGCTGGTGGCGGCGGCCGGTGGCTGGGAACGACCAGTTCAACTTGAATCAGACTAGGAGACATGGTGGATGATGGTCGAGAAACTAGCAGGTCGGAACGACATTTGATTTCTCTTTACCCCTGAGGCTTTTGGAACGAACCCGAGAATCCGGGACGTTGGGGGAAGGGGGGGGGAGGGGGGGGGAGAGGGAATTAACCTAATAAGATCTGGTGACATTTTTTTCGGTTAAAAAAACCTTTGGAAACAGGACGTGCTTCGAACTCCTACAACAGATAGATCCATAACAACCCAAGGCCCTGTTTGTGACGGAAACCACAAGCAGTACAGTACTCTACTGTACAGTAGTAGAAGGGTAGAGGTAATGTGACCACTTCCTAGCATCCATGTCTTCCCCTTCCCCTATCACACCTTCTGGTTGATTTTTTCTTGGGAATTTTTCTCACCGCCAGAATATTGAGGGCAGCCGAGCAGGGTTCAGGGTTCAAAGGCTAATGGGCGGGTTGGTCGGTGTATTAATGGCATGCCTAAGAGAAGCAGAGATGTCGTTTTTGGCTTGCGGCTTGCAGCGTGTTTCGCTACCGTTGCTTGTGCCATGAGCTGTTTGAGGGGTGGGAGAGTGGAAGGGAAGAGGGGTGAAGGGGATTGGACGGGAGGTCTTTCTTGAATGGGTCACACGGTATCGAAGAAAGGGGGAGTCAAACGTCTCGACTCAAACCCGGATGTGATAGGAACAGTTGGTGGCAATCGGCGCACCCAGATCTTTTCGTCTTGTGCTGCCAGCAACCTTGAACCTGGCCTGATCTGGTGTCCGGAAGTGCATCCGGCGTACGCGGCGGCGGCCTCTTCTTCTTTTTGGGTTTCCCTCTGTCCCAAACTAAAGTCCCCGCGAATCACGAACATCTTGCGTTTTGATTACCAAGAAACACGCGCCCCCTCTTTGTCGTTCACATTTATTTTGATCTCAACCTTTGATCACTATTAACTTGGAAGTTTCTGGGCCGGATACGGTTCAGAAACAACGTGTACATCCGCTTCATATCTGCCTGTTGGATTGCATGCACATGCACGAGTAAGTATGTAGGTCACTACGGGACTCCTGTACGGGGTTCGGTGTCAAAAGGTACGACATCCGCAGAGGCTGAAATCAGAGGCCATATCCGAGACATGCCCCCACGGCTGGGTGTGATAGGTTAAGATACTTGAATAATCTCTCGACTTTTCGTAGTGTGTCTCATCAGAGACATGTTGTCTCTGAATTGAATCTATTCGTCTTGGTAGAGAGGAACCCTCCGGAGGCCCGTAAAGCTAGTTCCGTTTGCCGATATATATATGTCTGTGCATACACACATCAAGAGTAGTAAATCTTCCCAGACCGCAAATTGGGATGCTGAGGCAGATACGATGGGGATTCCCGAGCAGTGTGACCACAAAGGATCCTGTTAATGCTATACTGGTATCAACCGATTTCTATTTTATGGCTCTGTCTGGCATTAAGAGCGCCTGCTACTAGTGGGGTTGATGGGGTTAGGTTATAGCGCACATACGACAGGCTGGGACTGGCTTTGGTGATGCGGTGGGCACAGAGAACGTGTTTGCCCCTCAGTTCAGGGATCTGAGAAATCTGGGAATGGGCGGTGTGATGGCAACGTCATATTGTTTCGGCAAAAGCTTCCTGAGTAAGTCAGCCAGTCTGTCGTCCCGCCGGCGTTTTTGTGGTCTCAGAAAATGAATCAGGTGAGATAGACTATTTGACAGTTTTGCGGGTGTATGAATGCATGAATGCATGTACTGAATGTGCAGTAAATACGGATAGTATGCCGACAGATCTGATACAACAACTCACACATATACAAATCCGAAGTCCGTAGGCCAAGATATCGCTGATAGCCAAGGCCTTGGTCTTGAGTGTGGCGGCTAGAAAAAGAGCCGGTATCAGAAGATCTTGCTTTGTGTTGATACGTGTAGCCCCTGACTTGCGAAGAGGCTTCATACATCTTGTGAGTTATCAAAATTTCCCGATATCAACGCCTTGGTAAATTCTCGAGCCTGCGTTTTGGGGCCTATAATGTCTGGCAGCAAGGAACAAGCCTGAACGGAAATATTGGGTCTGATCCGATTTGGTGGGAGATCCAAGCACATTCCCAAATTGGTTGTCCCAAGGTTGGATCACTATCCGGATTGCGCTCCCTGCCACTCTTTTCGTCTTTCCTATTCCCAGTGATTCTTCACATGAGAGATTATGGAATGGAAGCTTGTGTGCTTCGATTAGATTCAAAGACCCCAGTCAGAGGTGTGATGGGTCGAAAAAAAGGCCTGCTGTAGGGCAAACCATCAGACAGATTTAATCGAATGGAGAACATTCCAGATAAAGCCAAAAATAATATCTGGGTTTCAATTTCGGGGAACGTTCAATGTGTTCCGCGGGCTCACAGAGCACACAAAGAGAATCGTGTCTCAGTGGCTGGTGACTCTGACCTGTCCTGATTTATCCCGGGCTTATCATCTGGCTTTCCCATCTCCACACCCCTTGATTGCTTCCAAAAAAGTAATAATAATAATGAAGAAAAAAATATTCAAAAGTCTAAACCCTTCTTTTCTTTCCAAAATGACGTCTTAGGCACAACGCCCGCACGCAGAGATTTTAACCCAAATTTCCCTCTTTGTTGCAATGGGCATTTGACCCTACAACCCAACATGTGGCACACTAGCAACGGGGCTCGTCCGATTCGCTGGATCCCTGGGTGGTGCCAAGTTTGAGGAAATAAACGGAGAGAGGAGTGGTGTTTGTTGGCTACCGCATCTACCACCCACCGCGGAACATGGTGTGCTTTTTTTTTTTTTTTTGCCTCTTGCAACAAACCAGGTGGAAAATGTTGAGGGGGCAGAAGAACTCCCTATGGCTACATAAAACTGGAGAATCCTGACTGATGGTGTCTTGCATGCCGGCAGACGGGAGTACCATACCCGGTGTCAATACATATGTGCTACGACTTCTTGAATACTGTCGTGGACTCCAACCGCCGGCAGCACAGTATCATAACAGCCTCACTCTTTGTGACCATGTCAGCCGGACTGCGTTCTCTCGCATACGTCGCATCAAAGAAGGTCGTTTTTTCCCTCGGGGAATCGCTCTCGGTGACTTACTCCGTATTTCATATTTCCATATAGACCCGCACATCTGTGTCCTATGTATGTGACCCGGTGATCTGCCAACCAGAGAAAACAAAACGGCCGCACATCTTTCCATCCCCGCTTTCTCTTTCCTCTCCACTCACAGCCCTGAGAGTCTCTGTCACAACTAATACCTGTGCCCATACCGGGGAAGCCGTCACATCGGATTGTGGGCTTTGTGTTCTTCTTGCGCTCTGTTGGGCGCCGAGTGAATCTGAGTTGGGCTGCTTGCAATCTATCCGGGACGTTGCGCCGGCATGTGATCAATTTGTAATGTAAAAAATAAAGTCTGTTGACCGACGTAATGTCCATTCACTTAGACGCCGCCGTTTGCTTTGGCTTGGTTCATCCCGGCCTGGGGCCTCACCGCTGCTTGTGCTATCTGACTGTCATCTTCTTCTTAGAAGAGCCAACGTCATGACTTCTATGTACACGTGTCTCTATCTTCAAGAGTGTGAGTACTTGAGAAAAGGGAATATGAACACTGGTGATGCTTGTATTTCGCTTCAAGGCTGGCCAGCCTGGCCCAACAGAGTTGGTAAAGGCGGGGCGCAGTTTCCACCTATCTTGGAAGCAAACAGGAAACGACGTGGTCATTTGTACAGCCATCTCCATACATAATACTACTATAATCCCTCTAACTTGGCCATAGATGGGGGCTGCATGGGATTTTAGTCCTTTGGGCACACCGGCCCTGTCAACCGGCCCCACTAATACCGGCACGGGAACGACCCACTTATGCCGGCGCTTCGGCATACGACATGACACTATGACACTATCGGTCAAGACGTACTGTATGCACACATTTCTGCTCTTCATGCACGCAACAAAGTGCCTTGCTCCCCCCCTTTCCCCATCGGATGTGTGTGAGAACTCCCGACTACAGTAGCAATCAAATCACTTCAGCCACTGGGTCACTGGCGCAGAGAATGTGTGGGTTTCTCCACCAATATGATTCTGAATGGATGAGCACTTCTGTTATCAAGAAATCTCTGCCTTCGCCTATGGTAACTTAGTAGTAAGTCCACGTTCCGTTCAAGTCGTACCACCATGCAACTATCCGAGTCACACCCTCACCCGCCCGTTTGCATATGCTCGTTCATTTGGCCGCCCCGGCTGATGATTTGCCTACTATGCGTGGGAGGTTCGTTGTTCATACCTCCATGACCAGGGCAAGGAAGAGAGTTTGCTCATAGTTTTTTGAGCAGGGGAAGGGGAGCCCAGTCCGCGGAACGTTGTCGGGCGCACATCGGAGGGAGATAAAAAAAAGAAAAAATAAGAGGAAATCTTTCGCAAACCACTCTTGTGACCCTCTTGTCCTCATTGGGCTTCCAAGGCTTGATTTTTGGATCAGCCATCACGGTTTAGTATGCCCCCGGAAACCGTTCCGGGGGATCTTTCACCTACAGATGAAAGCCTGACACCCGAAACAACGCCACTGTACTGTACTGTGTCTTGCATGGATGCCGATTTATGTACTGTACTTCTAGCATCCTTCCATAGATCACTTGGGAAGATGACATGATTGACATCCCCCTGAAGGACCTCGTTCGGCTCTGCCACAGGCTTTAGCGCCCTATTCTAACAAAAAAACTTTTTTGTCTCTCTGCTATCTTCTCGTTTGCACATGTCCCAACGTTCAGAGGTCTTGGAGTGGGGCGGCAGAGCAAATAGAGATCGCGGCGTTTTTTTGGCCAGCGATCCTGGCCTCGGGGAATGAGGAGTGCATGACTAGCGAGACAACCTGTGTTCAAGGATGTTCCCAGCCCGATGGGTTACCAGCCGACCGCTCAACTGCCATCTCTCTGGTCTGCATCCCCCCTATTTTTGATGATGTGGTGATTCTGGTAAATTGGTCCAATATCTTCGAAACAGACTTGGCTGTACTTCTTTCTTTGCAGGAGCTTCTGGAAAGCTTCTGGGAAACTTGGACTGTGATCTGTCAGTGCATATAGAACTGTACGTATACTATACATACGAGCACCACAGTCGGAAAGCATCTGGTGGGGTCTGTTCTGGGTGCTTGTTTCTCCTGCAACACCGCCGACGTAGCACTCCATTGAGGACACTCACATGCTGCAGGCTGCGGATATGCAGACTTGAGGTGTGCTCGGATGCTTGAATCCGTATGTCACTCTCACGCCCCAAAAGGTTTTTTCTGAGCTGTTGACAACCCGTGGAATGCAACGTCCGGGGGAGAGTTGCAGATTTTCCGACCCTGTTTTCGGCCTTCATTTCAGTGGTCGGGTTTGCCCATCCACGTGAAGTTACACTTCCCAACCCACAAATCCGTTCCCAGAGCATGTGCAGTACCGTAACCGTGACCACTCTGGTTCAACTGTGTCAACCTACGATGGGAAGAGGCGAAGGAAAATTCTCCTGGCTGCGTTCTTGTGGAACCCTAGTGATATCCAGGCACTTCCAGTGCGTGTATGTCGGGAGAGCACTGTACACATTCCGTGACGAACGGCCAGTCAGCATCGGTGTGGGTCAACAGCCGAGCCTACTCACTACACACATTGAGTGAAATTGTCGTGGAAGGCGGAGAGTGATCATATCGTGCACGACAGACATGCCCAACCGATATTCCCTCTTCCCTGGCCATAAATTGTCGTCGGTGAAGTTGTGTTGCTGACTACCACGACCACAGCGATCAGGGAAGAAGTGAAGTGCCGTTGAAGAGCTAAATTGTTCCGCGAGTTCTAGAACGTTTTGGCCTAAGGTGGATTTTCTTCTTTTCGTTCTTTCCTTTCGGATGTGGGATGAGCCGATCCGCCTCTTTCCACCGCCTGCCATTTGTGTGAAGGGGCGGCGCCTGCTGCATCCAGTTTCCTTTTCTCCTGGAACGTAAGGCGCGACCGACTTTGTACTCGGCATCTACGAATTGAGCACCCGCCAGACCTCATTCATAGGGACAGAAAAAGCCCTTGCCCTGATTCGACACACAAAATATGTTTTATTACTGTGAATACTACGGGCGAGCTTCCTTGTTGATTGATATGCTTCTCCTATATGCCTTTCTCATCTCCGTGGTGTCTCTATAATCTCTCACCGAAGATATCATCAACTCAGCCATTTATGTATGCGTGTGCTCTTTCCCGCGAGAAGGGAAAATGCAGATAACACTGGTCCCATATCAAGCGGCAAGGACGGGATGCCCGAATATTGCCTGATACTTGATGTGGCTGTCGTGCTTGAACAAACGCAGTGTCACTGAAGTGTGTCCTCTTTGGGGCGACAGCACGTATGGTGCAGAGATAAGATGCCGTTGCATACAAACCGTCAGAGCATTTGCTAATATGCGCTTCTCCTTGTTAGATACCACTTGCATTCTCACGAATCCTTATCTCTCAGTCACTCCACCGCCCTAAAGGGCGGGTATGGATGGCTCCTAATGCTGTCCGTCCAACTGCAACTTCGACGTCCGGTCGCACAGCATTCTGCTATGTAACTGACCCGCCGAGAGTCCGTGATCAGCTTCCTGCTTTGCATCCAGAGGGCATTTGCATGAGGGTGAACGCAATGAATGAGAGGGAGGTGTGGAGAAAGACACAAACACGATGGCCCACCGAAAGCAAGTTGTATCCACCCGCGTTCATGTGTGTCTGTGTGCGTGTGTGTGTGATATGTGACTCAAGGTCATTCTTGTTCATTCAAGGAGCGGCCGGGGCTTTTTACCTCTTTCGAATCCTTTCATGCAGTGCTGCACCATGCATGAACTAACTACAATATGGCCAATCCCAGGGCCATTGGAATGGAGGCAAAAGTCAAGGCCAAACATAGCGAGGAGATGGGGGTCGAGAGGAACCTACTGGCCGGCTGGTTACGGGTTACCGAGGCCTCCATCTCCCATATTGGGTGTATGACGGCTTCTGGCATGTTCCCACCGGGATGCTGCTCCAAATCATACAAGGAAGCCCAAAGAGATCCCGTCTCGGATAGAGATGGCTGAGGCTAAGCACAGAGCCCAGCAGAGAAATGGCCACACCTACACCTCTACAGACATGTTCCTCCGGAGAGTCGTGTCTCAGTTGCACTATATGGAGTCCCAGAGCCTTGGGCCTTGGCTGGCCGCTGCACCTTGTCTATAATTGCATGGCCACATAGTCCTCGTGGGTGCTAGCATTGTGCGACCGCTTGTTCTATGCTATGTGTCTTCTCCAACATTGAATACTAGCTCATGCCACCCGTGCCCGCGTCAATTTGTGAGCTCTCACTTTTCTCTCCCGCGCTGTTCGTGGCGAATTTGTTGTTTACATCCCACATCCCACTTGGCACTTCTCACCTCCGGCTGCGGCTAAGGATTCCTTGACTCGATACTGGTATGCAACTGAACACTGAACAGCTATGCCCCGGACAAGGGCTCTGGCTTCCACCCTCCGCAATGAATGGCCGTTTCTTAGTGGGACTGACATAGACTTGCTGTCAGATTGCATCTCTTATTGATGCATACGAAATATTCAAAGTTCCCATTTCTAGACGAGATGGTAGTGCTCGGCTGTTCGTTGTTGGGAGGTATACGGAAACAATATTGACCCGAGAGGGCGCTTATCATGACAACTGGAAGTGCTGTTACCAGGACATATGGATTCTCTCTGATTCCCATAAACATATGCCCAAAATTTATTGATCAACGGTCCGCTCCGCCTTATAGGACTCCCCAAATCATATTGATTCCGCTCCCATTTCCTGGCCCAACTGTAACGTGAGGGCCAATCCCACACCGGGCCGAGAGGAACTTGAACTTGCTGCAACATGGTAATGCCATCACTCCCACAGTCCTTTTCTGCACAAAGAGGGTTCTGGAATCACCTGTTCAAGGGCCCAATCTTCGGTTGGGGCTGTTAGATTCGGTCAAATGACCCGAGGTCGACGGCCAATTGCTGATATCCTGTGCCATATCATATACCGCTGGAAATGGGGCTGCAGCTGCAGCTGTGTTATTTTTCTGGATACCCCCCAC
Organism: Knoxdaviesia capensis; assembly: GCA_001510575.1. Classification (NCBI taxonomy): domain Eukaryota; kingdom Fungi; phylum Ascomycota; class Sordariomycetes; order Microascales; family Gondwanamycetaceae; genus Knoxdaviesia; species Knoxdaviesia capensis. The sequence continues at coordinate 1,978,490 of LNGK01000004.1, read as the reverse complement.
TCCACCGGTCTCTCTGATCAACGTCTGAAAGGAAGGCATAAAGCGTAACTGCATTGATCTTCGTCTAGAGAACGGAAGATTACCCTCCATGATCTCAAATCCAAACTTGCCCCAGACGGGCTTCCAGGATGGTCAAATGCCAATCAGTGATGGCCAATGATTCGTGTTGACCACCCTCCATCTTTTCAATCCTGCCGCGGGTTTTTCCTTTTTTTTTTTCGGTGACAGCGAGAACGCTGGATGGCCACAACCACCCGACCTCCGCAAGGGCTGAAGGCCTTCTTGGCTTTTCTTATGTTGCTCAATGAGTGGCATGGTCTTGACGCTATACAAGTTTCTGGTCTTAATCAATGCCCATTCTGGATCTGGCAATCTCGGGGGGCTTTGAGTTGCCATGCTGGATCCTTTGGTTATCTCAGCACGAGTTTCTTCCAGGCGATCTGTGACATGGAGAGAACAAGGGCACCATCGTCTCCAACATTTCTGATGTGGCCTGCCCCCCC
>LNGK01000004.1:1959543-1974676 GCA_001510575.1 Knoxdaviesia capensis | reverse complement strand
CCCCCCCTGGCGTCGTATCTGCGAATATGGTTCGATAAATTCTCACGGCCCTTTGAGAACAGGCGAAGAGCTCTTCTCCTGGTTGTGTGAACAGTTCCTGCGACATTGCAAGGCCAACCACAGCTCTCGACCACCTGGGATGGCTTCATCGATTGCATGGGTCCGCGCGTGAGTCTGCAAAGCGAGCAGCTCCCCCCCTTTTGTTTCTGTCAGTTTCTTTCTTGTTTCTTGAGGCGTTGCGTTGCGTTGCTCATTCTTGCGGGACTTCTCTCATACGAGACAGCCAGGGTACCGGAACGCCGCGTCGGGCCGACCTCCTATTTGCTGGGTCTCCACGTCTCTGTTACACGGCTCTGCTATATGTTTTTCTTTTCCCTCCAGTGTAGGATTGAATGATAACGGGCACACAGCACAAATCGGCTTTTATGCGTTGTGTGTAAGTAAGTCAACGTACAGGGTCTTTTCTGTTTCTATCGACATGCATGTCAGGAGGTCCTCGCTCCTCAGCTTGCATTCAATAGACCGACCATTACAACGGCCTATTTTAAGAAACACAGCAACTTGTGGACGAGGTTGCCGTGACATTGGACTATCTACCCCCAAATTCCCAGTCGGGTGAAGTACGTTGATGGTACACCAACGGAGAATGAGCAAGCACAAGGAGAATCCCATTATTCCAGGAGGGAGGTCGCCATCAGCCATGTCTAGTGTGTCCTTATTTCCACCAGCCCAGCTTATTCCCCGATTTCCGAGTTACACACACACACACACTTGAGCACTTACACACACCCATATCCCTAACTCTCCCTCTAAAACAAACCCCCCCCCCCTCTCGGGCATTCTCGCGGTTGTGCCTTTGTTTGCTTTCCGTTCCGACCTGCTCCGTACAGTACGTCGTCGACAGGCCCGCTCCGCCCACCCCTTTTCGTATACGTGCGTATGCTGTGTGCGGTGAGTTGTCGAGCCTCTTCGTGGATGGTGAGGCCAGCCGCTTTGCACACCGCCTATCCCACCCTGCTCCGGGGAAGCCGGAATAGCAACAGAGGGTTGAAGTGTGAACTCCGCCAACGAAACACAGCATGATGCGGTCTGCGTGTGTGTGACTTACTCCGTCTCTGTGTGTCTCCTTCTCGCATGCACACAATGCACACAAACGCGCACACACAGTCTCTTTATATATACTGTATATCAAGTCAGAGTGAGAGTGAGAGTGAGAGTGAGAGTGAGTGTTCTGTTCCACGGCCCGGTGTGTACAGAAGAACCTGTTGTCACAGCCTGGAACAGGTCTTCCGACTTCCACAGCAGAAAGGCCGGCCACCTCATCTCCAAACGTCCCCGCGTGAGACACGGCTTTGTTGTTGAGATAGCAGGCCCTACGTCCCGTGTGCGCCTGCCGGACCAACAGCGTGGCGCACCCTTGAGCCCGTCAGAGAGAGGGGGATAGAGGGAGGGAAGGACAGGGAGGGAGGGAGAGAGAGACGGCGCACAGGGGGGGGTGGGTGTACGCGGGGGGACGGATGGCCAGACATCCCAAGCGCACTTACACGACCCGCCCCTTTCAGGGTCTCCCCCCCCGCCCCCCGCCTTCCGGTTTGGCCTCGGCTTGTCTCCTCCACATTCTGACAGAACCACCACGGCTGTGTCAACCCACATCCCCTCCGCGCTGTCACTCTTAACACAGAGCCGCTAGGCCCCGACAAAGTCAGACACGGACAGCATGTTCTGTTTTACTCGTAGTTTCTGTCACCCGTTCCTTTGTGACTTGCGACTACAGCTCTCTCCCACGATTAGAAACCTCGTCGTCTGCGCCCCCTAAGGCGTCGTCGCCCAGACGTAATTCCTGCCCCAACATTACCCAGACCCACCTGGGGAAATCGACGACGAAATGGACGGCGACTTTGATTTCTGCAACGCTAGCAGCCCTCGTCGCTGCATATGCGCCAATGGTTGGACCTGTGCTTACCGGCCGACCAACAAACCGGGGCCCTCGTTGAATCTTCATGGGGGCAGGAAACAGGAAGCATACACGGGACTAAAGGTCATGCACACACACACACACACACACACACACACACACACACACACATACACCTTTCTCCCAGTCTCCTCCGGAAAATCTCGACGCCGTTAACCCTTTTGCGCTCGGTCGGAAAAAAAGGAAAACAGGTGTGCACACGGCTGCACCTTTGATGACGAGTGGCACATACTTCATGACTTTGATGAATTCTTGTTGCGGTTTTTGCGGTTGTTGGTTCTTGGTTCTTGGTATCATCGGCCACTTCATCCCTTTTTTTTTGGGTGGTCGCCGACCCGGAAGGCCGGTATTGGTCCGGCGACGGGATATGTGGGTCCGGAAACCCGCCGGGCCCTTGGGAGCTCCGCACAAGGGAGGGTCCCGTGCCAAGTCGGATACGGCAAAAAACACGCTCAGCTTGAGGTTTCGGCAACGGTACGAGCAACAGAGCGGTACATTTGTATACAGAAATGCGCCCACATAGGCTTGTAGTGGGAGGTCAAAATAGAATCACTACGGGTAATGCGTGAATCTGGCAAACTCTACATGCAAAATGAAGGAACAAAAAAAAAAGAAGAGCTTCCTAGCTAGGGCATTGACAAAACATAAACTTGGGTATTCCAAAACACATCCTGACAGACAGACAACTCCAAATAAATCCAAAATCTTATACAAAAAGGAAGAGAAGAAAGAACTTCGGGAAAGAGAACATAGTTATGGGATGGGGAACAAAAGCCAAGGAGGGAGACACGCTTGGGGGGCAACGACGCTCAGTCATCCTGAAATCCAGAAACAACATCATTCTTGTGAATATTGTCAATCATCTCGCGATACTCCTGGTCGGCCTTTCTCGCTAGTTCTTGGACTTCACCGAACAGGCCCCGGTGTCCCGACGCGAGGCACCGGGCCATGTCGTCGGTATACCGAATCTTGCACGTGCAGCGCGACGGCGTGCCGCCGAATATCTGACGCTCGCGGTGGTTGGGAAACAAGATACTAATCCGCCGCAGCTTAGGCCACGCGTTGTCCGGGCGCTTGGTATTGCCGGCAGCGCCACGCTGGCCGGGACCTTGCTGCGATACGTATCCTTGGGCCAAACGTGCGATATTCCAGTCTGCCCCGGCACCGGCGCACTCGATCCGTTGCGCATTGATATCGGACTCGCCGCTGCGCTGTTCGATTGCCACTATCTTGCATTCATCGCCCTGGGTCGACGCCATGCGGCAGTCGCAACGCTCGGCGTTGATGGCTGTGTCGTTGTCGAGGTGGATAGTGACGAAGCTGAACATGCCGGTCTTACTCCGCGTGAACAGGACCAGCTTTGGACGCGCTGGCTGTTGATAGATGTATCCTGTGCTCGATGCGCCAAGAGATACCTTGACTGTGTGTGCATCGCTCCCGCTGGAGGAACTGAAGGCGGATGGGGCGAAGGATGTGACGCGACTGGACACGCTACCAGATCGGCCCTTCGGCTTGGTAGTGGGAGTGCTACTAACTGTTGGTGTCGATCGGCCGAACGATTTGAGACTGAACATTGAAGTGCGTCTCCGAGTTGCTGCAACAGCTGGTTCTGGCTGGGGTTGGAATCCATCAGGGCTGCGAGGACTGGATGACAGCGGCGAAGGAATTCCATTTTGCCGGCCGCCGTATGGGCCGTATGGGCCATATGGAGGTGATGTGCCATTTGTTGGTGCCGTAGAGACCGCAGAAAGTCGCATCGGGTCTCTCACGAAGTTGCGACCCCCAGAGAAGTGGCCCTGACTTGAGGGGGGCGAGACGGTCAGGTTTCCATTCCCGTTGGACATGAAGTACCCATTACCGAGAGGCGGTGTCTGGGGGTTGTAACTGGAAATCGGAATCGGAGCGGTATCTGCCGTGTTTTGCCCGGCACGCCCGCCAGTATCAGATTCTCGGACCAATCGACCGGTAGCCTGTTTCGGAATCCAAAGCTGCAAGCAAGCCTCTTCAATGCATGGCGGCTGTCCGGGAGTAACAAAGCTTACACGGACTCCTGGTCTATACAGAGCAAATGAAGATTTTATAAGGTTAGTTAGTTGGTGCCAAACACATACTCCATTAGTATCACCAGGCATGAACCTTGACTGGCGTGAACATACAGCGAATAGTATCTCCAGGGCTTGAATCCAGTTACCGCCTGCTGGAATTGAAGAACACTCTTCATATCCTGGAAGCTGAGCCGAGCGATCCTCTCATCTTTCTGTAGAATCATGTCAAAATTGTTCCGCCCCGGCATCGTATAGTCGGGATTGATTACGATTCGGTTAAGACTGAAGTCAATGGTTTCCACTGCCATTTCATTCCAGTTAGAAAAGTTCTTGTTACACGTCAACAGATTCTAGGCTAAATATATCTCACCTTTTGTGCGTGGTCGTCCCCCAGTCTTCTCAGTTCCGGTGATATTAACCCGGAACTCTCTCCCACCTGCACCCATACGCCGAAGAAGCTTGACACTTCTCGACACAGAGCTAAGGGACTTGAGGTCGCTAAATTACGGATGGCTTTGGATTAGTACAGTTTCTTCAAAGAGTGGGGAGGATGAAAAGAAATTCGGCACAGGTGGTACTCACACATCGAAAACTTCCTCCATAAGCTCATCCTTTGTGACAACATCAACCAGCTCGGGAAGATCCCGCTCGGGCCAGATGCTATAGGCATGGGAGGAAAGTGAAGGTGGAATGACAGGAGCTACGAGTTCGGATCGGGTAAACCTCACGCACTGAGCAGACAGGTCGTCTTGGAGTTGGTTGATATATGATGGCCAGTGGCTCCCAGGCTTCTGAGAGGCAAGGTTTGGGCTACTTCGGAGCAGCTTCATGAGCCAGATGCACTTCATCAGGCTGAGGTACTGGTCGACGGACGGAATCCGCGCTTCGACCAGAATGCCTGGAACAAAACGGACAGGGCTCTGCTGGAAATGCACGATAAATGCATCGGCGATCTCGGTAAGGCTCAGGGCCACCACAGGGACATCGGGCTGCTCTATTAGGGATTGCCGCTCAAACGCGGCGGTAAGAGATGGTGGGATTTCGAGGAGATGGGTCTGTCGAGTTGACTGTTCTTCCAGGGCACGGTCCAAATCCGGAGTTATAACACCCATAACCTGGAGCATGACGCTGCGCACTTCGGATATTTGGCGCGTCAAGTCTAGATGGGCGTCGCGGATATCCTGGCGGATTTGGCAAAGGAGATCACTGTTTAGGTTCAAGGGCATCCAGAGTTAGTTGAGGGCTCGGTCAACATAGCAAGAGCAGATGGACATATCTTGCGATATATGGTTGGAAGCAAGCCTTTCCTTAGATCACTTACAATTCAAATGGCTTAAGAATGTGTTGAATCTTGGAGTTATGCATGACGATCCTCTGTCGGAGTCTGTCCGCTGTTGGTTGCAAGAGGGCGTTCCATTCCAAGTTCAAGCGTGCAGAATGGTGTTGTTGCATATACCGTCTGTTCTGGATAAGAAGGTCGGTGCATTCTTGCAAGGTCTCGTCATAATGGCCGATGATCTCGAACAGACTTTCCTTGTTCCAGTCAAGCCGGTGGCCACGACGATCCTCCAAGCGAGTGTTGTGCGCGTTGTTGATGATTCTCGAGAGAATATCAAGACTGTTTCTCAGGCCAGCAACATCCTGGCCAAATTCGCGATAGAGCTTCGTCGCATTATGGTCGTCACTCCAGCCAATCTGGTAGACCTCCCAGGCGAGCTTGCCGAGGTTGATGATTTCTCCGAGTTGGATAGGACCACCCATGGCAAGGAGGAAAGAGGATCAAGGTCCTCCTGGACTCCTACAGTAGTGGATAAATCGTTCAAAACTATAGGGTTGGTTTGGCGATCGGTTTTGTAGTATGGCCCGGAGGCCAGGGCGGCAGGATTTGACGTCCTTTTAGAGTGAGATGGGTTGTGCGCGCTGGCGAAGTGGCACAAGATGGGGTATCGATGTGTTATGGATGCAGCAAGGCCAACGACAGGAATATGGCGGGACGAGAGCACCGAGTGTATGTGAGAAGTGGAAAACGAAGTTGATGGGAAGAAGATAAAATAAAAGGAAGAAACGAGAAGAAGAGAAGGAAGAGAGAAAAAGAACAAGATCTGGAAAAAGTTTTCAAAGTTGACAGGGACGCAGACTAGAATATGCAAAGAAGAAGTTTAAAACAGGCAGTCAGATCACGGACAGAACAGATCAGAAATGACAATTCCAAAAAAGAAATAAGATTAAAAGGCTTGGACGGGGCAACCGAAGGAGGGAGCTGACCAGATGATTGATTGCGCCTGGACAGAAAGCAGCAGAGAAGGTTCGGTGGGAAATCTGTTACGTCCATACGATACACTCATTCCTGTCCGTGACCGGGGCGTGTTTGACTCTATGTTCTGCTTCTGCTCTCAAAGGGCTCCGGGGCCGCGTGGGCTTGTAATTCTGATGGAGAGATACAGATGGAGGTGGATGGGGATTCTCAACGACTGTTCGAGCTGAATGGTGGCGGAGGTTTGCATCAGTTTGTAACTTCAAGAGAGCATAAATTTCGAAAGACGAGGTAAGCAGTGAATGTTGCAGCTGGGCTAGGCTGCTGCGAAGTCAAATAAGGATTATTGGTGTGGAGTGTAGCCTCCTTCTCGTCCCGAAATAGCATTCTGTGCAGCCAGTTAGAAATTCGCTCAAAGAAGGAAGTTGACGTGTGAGGTGGCTCAGCTCTCTTTTCAGAGTCGGAAAAGAAGAGCATGTGTGCATGGCATCCATACACAAAGGGACGGCCGGATAAAGTGTGGACTGTGATATCTGCTGCCCCTCTAAGAATCAGGGAGACCCAGAGAGGGGGAGAGGCCCGGCCAGCATGGAGGTGGGTGGGAGCTTGCAATCCTAGTCGCATGCCGGAGGTTGGCGAAAGTACTGTCCTGGTACAGAGCGCAAAATGGTGTCGATGGTGTGGGGTTTTCGAGGCGAATGAAGCTATGGTTCCTTTCTGGATGAGGGACAGACATCAAGCCCAATATGCAGGGGCTTTTGCGCCCATGGTTTCAACTGGATCACGTATAGTCGTGGCATGCAATCCTGCGCCACTTTCTGGTTTTGACAGATGGGCACGGTATGGGAGAGGATCCTGCTATTCTTTGGAGGATGAACCCAGAATCCTGATGGTGTTGGAAGTTGTGGTGGTGGGGAGGAGGAACGGACGGTTCGACGGCTCACTAGGACATGCAGCATGCGATGAAGATAGGAGTATATCGGGAAGATGTCTCACTAGAGTGGATAATGGCTCATCTCCCGAGAGCCTGTTGATATCCGGTCCAGTGGCTTCCGTAGGCTATCTTCAAGTTCACAGCTAGTTCGGCGTATAGGAAGCTCCAAAGGCGGTCCTCCCAGCCTCGTCGTCTCTAGAAACACGGCCAAGTAAGGGTCTAGGCAAGAGATAGCCAAGAAAAGCGGGAAGTGTGCCGTCTTCAACTTACTTACAGCGCATTGATAGTGACGATGGGTCTGGCGCTTGCCGGCCATGGCATCAGGATCCCTGCCCAAGCCACCAGAGACAACTGAAAGAGAGAGATTCAAGTCAACATCAAGCGAAGAGAGCAGTTGAGTGGCTGTGAAAACTGGGTGGAGTCTGATGGGTGAGTGTTTGAATCACGGTACGGAGGAGGGTTGAAAAGAAGCACATGTAAGTTAATTTTTATTTATTCAAATTTTTCTTTTTAGGGGGGGGTTGTGATTTTTGATCCTATTCCTTCCCGAATACGTCTGCCCCAAGCCCTAATCGCAAAGCTCCCGGAGAGGCAGGAGCAAGCAGGACCGCGGAAGCCTCGATAGATACATATCCCAAACCCTAATACTGGATATAAAGATGCCCGCTTAAGTGAATATCAGTTGGCGACATCTTCACTTTCATATTGTGAACATTATTGTCACCTCGTTCTACAGGAACAGCCATTCCCATTTCCAACATCGCGATCACAGTGATGGTCGATTCCCTGTGGCTTTCACTCTGGTACCACTGGTTCCCACCCAACCAAGTGGATATTTTCTTTTGTTCAGCTGAACTTTGGCCGTTGATCGGCAAGTGACTCGTCCCCTGCCGCCCCCTGCCAGCCTTGCACAGGTCCTTTTGCCCTATCTGATTTAGAGTGGAAGGGCAACATTCCACAGTGCTGTGTTTCAGTGGTTTTGCCACAGATAGACGGGCAGTCCTATTCACAGCACTCTTGGCTGGCGCTGGCTCTTGTCCAACATGGTCTCCGAAGGATTGAACGTGGCATAGGCCGAAACCACGGTCTCCTATCCTCGAGGTCATATGCCGTGGCGGGTTTGGCGGTTTTAACGCCAAACAACCGGGCATTCCTGCGTGTCGTTAGTCGGTCGCCCAGATTGGATGGTCGCACAGAACCAGACTTCCACCGCACCCCGTTGGTAAGCGGGTGGTTGAGAGCGAACCGAGATGGACAACGAGAGGAGACGAGAGAGAGCAGGGACGAAAGGGACAAACGGGAATGGGGCGGAGGGCCGGCCGTTGATCTGGTGTGGCTTTCGACGCCTAGGTTGATTTAAAGTCTTGACCGACCCTTAAGTTCTCCAACTCTGCTAGTGAGTGTGCCCTGTCGATAGTGGGCGGCGGGTCCCCTCGTGGGGCCGTGGTGGCTGTGCCACAGATGGTATCATTCCCTGCCCTGGTGGGTGTTTCTGGAGTGTGGGTTCTGGCCACTTGCCCAGATATATCTCGCTTCTTATGTGGAGAACTGGCCCGCGTCGCGTGCCTCAACCAGCCCGATCTGACCAAGGTGCGTTTCTGTTCTCGTCGGGACGATCAGCCACTGTAATTGAAGGGAGGGGATCGCAACGCCCCATTTGGCGTCTGTTGCCGGTATTACGGGTGTACTGTACAGTACAATACTGTATATACGGTAACACACAGCACAATACAACCTCCAGCATGTTACCTTGGCATATCTGACCATACGCGCTGTGCCTTTGATGTGAGGGCGTTTGGTTGTGTCTGCCATTACGCCCGACTGATATGGCCTGTTATTTCCAGCAGATTTCCTGCCCTCTATTTATTTCCGCCAGACGGTGTGCCTCCTTTCCCATCAACCCGTCCAATATCTTGAGATTTGAGTTGCGGTCTGGTTTCCAAACTCGTGCTGCCCGTGTCACCACAAAACCATCTGGTTTTTGCCCCAAATTCCCGTGCTGGGTCGAGTGTGGCCGGATTTGTCCGGACGAACATACGGGAAGGGGTTGGCTCGGTCTGAGTGCCCCTCCCCGCTCCTCGCTCCTCGTTGTTTCCTGGGTCCCTCTTGGGCTTTCATGTCAGATGTTATCTTCACAGATGAGACCATGTGCCGTGAACTACTGACTCTGTATTCTCCGTATACGGACTACGGCACAGTACTGTACAGTAGGTACTGTACACATACCATATACAGGGTGTCATACCAGCATCCCTGATCCCCCGTTGCCCGGCTTAGCTGCCAGTCCGTCGTTTCGATTCGAGCCGGGGCTGAGTATCCACAATCGTTTGTGTTTGCGTGCTTGGAGACAGCATAGTCCGTGTTACGAGGTATGCAAGTCCCGCACGCACTTGCAGGAGAGGATGGATCACATATCCCAAATCTGCAAACTGAAGGCTGAGGCCTTCCGCACCAGAGCCAAAGCCTCTTCCATATGTGAGTGTTCGGTGGCTGTGTCCGCCCACAGCGCCCTTCGGCTACTGGTCCTCCACTCATATGACACAGTCTTGGCCATGAGCTAGCCCAGCTGGTCTGCCTCGGTGGGGACGGAAATGTTCTAGAAGATGTCCTTTGCCCCCAAAGGCCGATTTGGGAGACCCTATCGATTCCGTACCTGCACTCCGACCTTGATATACTCCTGCAGTCCACGTGCCACATAAAACTGCACTCAGCTCTTAAGGCCAGGACATACTCGCTACTTGGAGCAGCCAGGTTTCTAGAAAGCTTTTCCTTCTTCATCCAACCTCCTCCACCTCTCACATTTCTTTTCTCTGACTATTGACAACTCCGTTTTCTGTCTGGCAAGAGGAGGCCTTATACTCGGCCCAGACGCGAACCTGGATACTTACACCACCGGTTCTGATCTGATCCCCATTTCCGTTCTTGTCCGACTCCCATCTCTCATCCTCCTTCCTGTATCCTCTCAACGCGTCTTCTTCTGTTTCTGCGTTGAAGAACACCGCAGCCATGAACGACTTTGGCCCCGAGCTGAACAATGGCCCGCTGGTCGAGCAGCCTCCGAGGCCCAGCTTCGACAGCGATGTCGACAATCTATACAACGACAATGGAAACTCAGGCCGGATTATGACTTCGGCCCCCAAGGAGGAGTTCAAGCTTGGATATCTCGATGTCATGTGTCTTGTCATCAACCGAATGATAGGTATGTTCACTCCAGTACTTCCCCAGTGCTTGTATCATCGGTGGCTAATCGAATGTATGTGTGATGGTTGGTTTAGGAACCGGCATCTTCAATTCTCCGCAGTCGGTCATGCAGGGGACCCACAGTGTTGGAGTGTCCCTTCTTCTGTGGTTTGCCGGAATTGTGTACGGCATATGTGGTATGCATGTGTACATCGAGTATGGTCTATCTGTGCCGCGATACACCATCAATGGTGTTGAACAGAGTGTCCCTCGCAGTGGGGGTGACCTAAACTATGTGAGTACCAACAGAAGAGCCGCCTTGATCATGATGCCATCTAGATCTCCACCGTTTATCCACTGGAGCTTCACTCGCACATATAGCCTCCCAGGATACACGTCGCTGACAGGATCATATCTAGCTGCAATATGTATACCGGAAACCGTCCAACCGCAACAACTCGATCCTCTTCTCGACATGTCTATTCGCCATCTGCTTCATCATTCTCGGAAATATGAGTGCCAACTGCCTGAACTTTGCCACGCGGGTTCTCGAGGCCGCCGGCCACACTACCACCAACGAAGACGGCATCAGCACGGCCCCCAACGGCGCTGTCCGGGGTATCGCCGTCGCCACGGCCGTCTTTACGTGCTTCATCCATACATTCTCCCGACGCGGCGGTATCTGGCTAAACAACATCTTTGCCGGGGTCAAGCTGTCGATGCTGCTGTTTATTCTGGCTACAGCCATTGCTGTTGGTGCCAACGCGTTCAAGAACACCAAGAACGTGTTTGCTGAGAACATCAAGCCGTCGGCGGCCTTCAAGGAGCCCAACGACAGTGCCAACGGATATGCGGCAGCTTTCTTGTCCATCATCTTCAGCATGAGTGGATTTGAACAGCCCAACTATGTTCTCGGTGAGGTCAGACGCCCGCGGCGCACATTTCCCATTGCCATGTCGACCAGTGTCGGGCTTGTGCTCGTGCTGTACATGGCGATAAACGTTGCCTATGTGAGTAGCACCATCGTGTCCATTCTCGGTCATCATCGGTCTATGTGTTTTACTGACAAGAGTTGGTCACCTGTGAATAGAATGTCGTTGTTCCGAAAGAAGCCCAGATCACTGGAAATGTTGCGATGCAGTTCATCGAGCTCACGTATGGCCATGTCAGCGATGATAAGGAGATTGGAAGGCGCATCTTCAATGCGTTCCTGGCCGTGTCAGCCTTGGGCAATATTATTGTCATGGTACGTTTGCCCCTGCATGGAGACGTTATTAACGAACCCGGAACATGTTACTAACGATTCCTCGTGCTTCGTGGCTGAACAGACGTACACCGCCTCCCGTGTCAAGCAGGAGATCGCCAAAGAGGGCATTATTCCGTACCCGAAGTTCTTTGCCCAGAATCGCGACTGGAGCTTGGGCCGACTGCTCAAGATGTTCCAGCGACGAGGCTGGTTCACATGGCTCACCCGGATCCTGTCCCCGGTCCAGCACTCGGAGAAGACTCCCGTTGGAGCTGTCATCCTCCACCTGGCATCGTGCATCGTCTTGATCTTTGCAACCTACAGCTTGTCGCCAAAAAGCGCCTACTCGCTGCTCTCCAGCCTCGGAGCCTACGTCATCAACGCCTTCTTCGGGGCCCTGCTCGCCCTGGGCATCCTGATTCTGCGGTTCACGTCGCCGCCAGTCACCAGCTCAAACCGCTCGCAGACCAGCCTGCTCGGGCCGACCGTCCGCAAGTCGTGGAAAGAGCTGACCGGGCCGCATATCAACCCGGTGGTGAGCGTGATCGCAGCAACGATCTACCTGCTCGGCAGCCTGTTCCCGCTGATTGCGTCGTGGGTGCCGGGCACGAAGGCGGTGCCGGGCGCCGAGAAGCCGCTGGCGTCGTTCGTTGTGCCGACGGCCGGCTGGTGCGTGATTGGCGCCGGCGCGCTGTGGTTCGGCCTGTTCATGCTGTACGCGTGGCGCCGCAAGCACCGCGACGGCCTGCTCTACCACATCGAGAAGCGGCCGCACTTCCGGCCGGCGATTGCCAGCGCGCCCGTGGACGATATCCCCAACCACGGCGGCTACGTGCTGGCCCACGAGGCGGTGTACATTGCCTGGGTGGCGGACTCGACACACCTGCATGAGCTGGAGGAGGGATCGAGCGGCATGCAGGAGGCGGCGGCAAAACGGCGGCCGTATGTCAATACCGACTTCGATGGGATGGATGACCGGTACTGATCGGAGGCCGGAGCCGCCTCCATAGACTGGGTTTCTTCTGTCTTGGCATGTTAGAATTAATCATCTTGTTTGCACTTTCGTTTTATGTTTTTTGCCTATTTCACATACCCCAATTCGCTATTTCATGACTGTTGCCTCGCATTCTTTTGCAGCTTATTTCACTCTGGTGTTGAAAGTGGTGGGTGGCTGTTCTCAGCAAGATATTCCTGTTGTTTGAGGGTGGGTGTAGTTGTATAGTCCACATCATGGAGCCACGTTTCGCGATGCACCAACTTCCAATAGCATAATCAGCATCGACCTTGGCATTTCTGCCTCTATTCCCACATCCACAACAAAGGTGTCGTGAGCCTCGGGAGTAGATCGCCCACGCTCGGCAGTCTTTTCGGGGGTGGCCATATGGCGTGAGAGGGTATTGTTTTCTTCCTTTTCCACTGTTTCCTTCCATATGTCCGTACATGATATTTGCCTGTTTCTTCTGCCAATCTGGGAGATAAAAAGGCCCGGCTAGGCTAGTCCCTGGGAATGGAAGCCAGCTAGGCTTTTAGCACAGGCTCTCTCGCTTCCTGAGATCTGGCGTCAAGCTACTCATGCCCTGGGTTTGCCCATTCTCTCTTCTTTAGGAAGAAACACCTCAAGCGACTGGTCTGTCTCCTTCTGAGCCGGGCATTTCGGTAACCTGGATACGAGGATGAACGGCCACTGAAACTAGGGCGAGATCGGCGCCGGTTGGCTGTGGACTCGACTACTGTACGTAGGCCATCCAGGCACAGCGCGCACTATCCTGTCCGGCATTAGACCCGGTCCTGCAAATGTGCCTGGACTGGAACGTGGCTCGGTTAAGGATGGAGGGGAGTTACTTTTTTTTCTTTTCTTTTCTTGTGCGTCTGGCTTGAACAGGCGTCTCCGATGTGGACAATTTACGAGCATTCCCAAGACGTCTCTCCAGATTCCAGACCTGTTCCGAGGTATGAAGCAAACGAACCAGGAAAATTTGATGTATATTGAATACAGTATATTTTTCTTTTCTTTTCTTTCTGTCGTCCTCATCCGTCCCTCGTTCGTTGCTCCCCATAATTTAAACATGATCTTTTTTCTTCTCGCCGTCGCCGAGAATACTTCAAGCGTTATCCTGTCCTAACACTTGGCCCGTCTCTGATATTGGAACGTTAGTGCGGGAGAGAGTGGGACAACAGCCGGGGGACTGAGGGTCCATGCCAAGGCGGAGTCCGCCGACGAGTTGATTGCTGGCGATTTCTCTCGCATGGGTTCTGGTTTCTGCCGGCGATGCTACTGTTGTTACTCAACGCAATGTGTCAACCCGCGCGTGCCCGAGAAATTCATGCTGATGAAGATCGTTCAGATATGACACTTGCCAATTATGTTACTGTTTATATCGTCGGTGCTACCGTGTTTGACGCTGTTCAGGGGTGGCGTTTGGCGAAGCACACGGCTGGCTGTGGGTATGGATACGGTCAGTAAGGGTCTAACCCAGATCCTCCCGTGGACATCAGAGTCATGCATCTTGGCCTTCAAGTGTGTGAAATGCCGTCTCGTTTCAATGTGCTTGCACGTACATCACCAAGCCACCGTTTGCCCCCCCACGCCGCGAACCCCGATTTCCGGAAGGCTGCATCGGTTGAGCTGCACGTACGATACACTATCCATCTCCCGCCTGACCAAGCAGGCTCGTCTCCGCCGGGGGCCTAGAGCACGGGAACCCGGCCGACACCGGTAGAGGGAGTCAATCTGTTTCGGATGGTGAGATGGGAAATCAAAAATATACAGAATGCAGACAGGAAAGATATGCAAGATCACGATGTTGTATGGCAGGGCCTGGAGACGGTTCTAGCCTCTGGGGATTATAACCAGGTACTTGTCACTGACACTGCAGGTTCCGTGGCGAGCGGGCGGCGTGTTCCCCAAGGCGCAAACGCGGTGATACTGTTTTTAGTGCTTTCCGGCCTCGCTTGCGATGTATCACTTTCGCTTCAGCTGAGGGGAAAGAATCAAGAGGAAAAGGCCATAACGACACTGGATGTGCCAGGTCAGGTGATGCCGTAGAACTGTGTGTGTGTGGTTGAAGCCTTCTGTTGCAAAATGCCATTCGGGTATCTCAGCATCATGATCATCTCTTCTCTCTTCCCCTCTTCGCCCTTCCCGTATGCTTCGGGGTGTCTTTTTCGGTTCCATTGGGACGTGAATGGATCCCACCTCTACGTTCGTTTGTGTCTCAGCTCTGGACAGCCAACATCAGCACATCATCACTTGCAGCAACGTTGGACCGCACATTTCCGGCTTGCCTTTAATATCGCAGCTAGAGCTTCACTGACTGTTATCGTCGGCGCCCAGCGACTCCCACACGAGCCAGGCTGGGTGATTGGCTGGTCCGGCCGTGTGCCAGCCGGCGGGTCCCCTTCCCCCCCAAAGTCAAAAACAACGGGAGCCAGAGGGTTATATCTGGCACGACATATAGGAGCAGGGGAGGAAGAAGTCTGGATTTCCTTCCTTGCTCCC
>LNGK01000004.1:1830860-1959537 GCA_001510575.1 Knoxdaviesia capensis | reverse complement strand
CCCCCCCCAGTCCTCCCCGCTTGCCGGAGGTTTCCTTATCTCTGGCCCGTGCACGGCCGGCCGGGCCCAATCAGGGACGGCTGCGTTTTTAGGTGGTGCTTCTTTCGCTTAGCTTTCCCCCGTCTAAGCTCGTTTGGTCTGGTATCACGCCCGTCAAGCAAATAGGAAATCGTAACACAAACGATGGAAAGACGTACCGATGTGCCCAGCTGGGTGTGTTTGGCGACACCTTGGCAACTGAACGACGGAGAGGGCCGGTTGTGAGTGAGAGAGAGAGAGAGCTAGGGAGAGAATGAATGAGTGAATCCCATAGTCAAATCTTGAGCTCGAGCTCAGGTTGAGTTGAGTCTGTTATTCGCTCTGTTTACGATGCTTTCTGAGCATGTCACGTACCAAGCCCAAGCAAAGACCGTTGTGCAGACGACTCCCACTCAACACCCCCAATCCCCGTCAAAAAGCGGCATTTTTAGGCTGCCGAACTTATTTGTGGGCATCGAGGTTGTACGGGGATTGGGGACTAGCACTTGCGTCTGATTGCAGTACTAGAGCCTTCGTACGCGTTGCTCCATCTACTGTCCTGAACAGTACATATACGCACATTCGCCCAGGAATCTGATAGCCAGATGTGACGCCCTAGCCTCCCACCCAGCCCAAGGTGCACACAGGATCCGCACCTCCCACACTGATACATTTATATCTAACCGTCGTCCCCGGAGGGCCGAGAACCAGGGACGAAAGAACGTTGCGGCTGCATGCGGATGGATGCTGGTATCTAAGGGCGTGAGAAGGGCTTTCAAGTTGCGAGGTTGCCACGAACCACCCCTCCCCCAACATTCAAGGTGGACGGGCATCAAGTTCTGCGTCGAGTGGTCCTGTGACGTTCTCACAACGCAAGCGCGTCTTCACAAGTTCTTGTTGCCACCGGATTTACCGCTCTCGCCCCTCGAGGAGATGTGCATGCGTGAGCAAACTGAGGGCAGTGAAGCATATCATATCAAATCATCTCGGTCCCAAGGAAGGAACCGCGCGAGAGATGGACAGCAGCTTCGAGGATTGTGATTACGAAGGACATCGTCGGTGTATTATGGACACAGCTGAAACCCACTAACCTCGAGAAAGGCAAAGCAGCAATCTTGCCGCCAGGCACGCGAGCAACAACGCAAATGTGGACGCCCATCCTCGATCCAGCAAGCTTGCCCGGCCTTGTGCCAAATCGGGGGATGCTAGACGAATGTGACGATAAGGCATGCCGCGGTCCCTCCTCCCAAGCCCAGACAACAATAAAAAGCACGTCCAGTCTTTGGGTTGTCCCCATATTCCCACCTGGCCTGATAGGCAAACAATGGGACGGACGCATTGGGGGTGATACAGCGCAGATAATGATATTGCGACCATGTTTCCCACGCTATTGACAGGACTCTTTGCACTGGCCGTGCTTTTGCACCCTTCACATCGTTCTCTCCACCCGATAGTCAAGTCATCGTCATGCTCACCACGCACACTCCCCCCTTCCAACTCTCATCTTCAGCTGTCATCTTGCCAGCCTGAACCAAGGATGGACGTCGACACCTTGCCTGGACTGAGCCTGGGGCGAAGACATCGTCCGTGTTGGTCTCGTGCGTGCTCTATCAGCCTGGACGGGACGGAGGGGAGTGATTCTCGCCAGAACTTGTCCTTTTTTGATATCAGTTTTTTTAGTGGGTTTTTTATTTTATTTTACATGGCTGGGCACCAAAGCTTGGGTGCGTTTTTGAGGGCTCGGATGAGAGACAAGCCTTGTGAAATAATCACAAAACCAAGAGATATCGGGAAAGCCACGCAAGCTTCTTTGCTATCATGTGTGTTTCTCACCACTCTTTCTGTTCCTATGCGGTGTTGGAGCCTTTCCTTTCTCGCTCTCAGTTTATGCTCGTACCAGACAAAACATAAAACGCCTAATAGGGAACCATTCCTAAACGGGTAACGCATTCGCCGGATCTGAGCCAAGCAAGGTATGTGGGACAGAAGAGGACTGTTTTGATATGGCTAGCCATATAAAATGCGCATACAGATAGTGGCATGGCGGGCGGGCGATATGTCAGAAAGCGACAGTAGCATAATTCCTTCGGGGTTTCTCTCACTATTTCTCACACCAGGTTCATTTCCTAGGCAATTCACCGCTATAGCAGGCCTGGCTGGAGCGTCTATCGATAGGAAGTAGTGTAGTAGGACACGTTGGCTTGGTAGGCTAGACCATTGCAACTTTCTTGGTCAACGGGTGGTTGAAAATATACCGAGCCAGTATCTTGGGGTGGTTGCTCCTGGCCCAGAGATAAACAGCCACTGGTTCCAAGAAACGGATTCGAGCAGTTCGTCGGGCTATCTGCAAGAACGAGGCAAAGACGTACGTGATTATCTGGGACCGGCTTACAGCTTAACTCCGCCCGGGTTTAATCTCGTTTTCTTTTTTGTCCCCGCGGCGAACATCCAGCGACCACAAACTTGCTCTTGTAACTGTACGGAGCAGAAGAAAAAAATACCACCGGATTACAGCACCGCATAATAGAATCAATCACACCTACCGGAGCCACTTGCCATGGCACCCAAGTCCTGTGCGAGGAATACAGTAAATTCAGTCCCGACCCGCAGATGGGCTATATGCAACACAGCTCCTGTGTTATATATCATCAATCCACCAAGTTGGAAGAGCGTGTGTGTTTTGTGCATTCAGCTGGTAGAACCAGGAAAGAGAATCCTGGAGGATGGCATCGGAAGTGGAGGGGCGTGTGTGTAGGACTAGGGGGCCCAGGGCTCCAGGATAGCCCGCTTGTTTCTCAGGACCTCTCCCGCACGTGAACTTGCTTTGGAAGGGCAGCATCTCATCTTCATGGTGCGAGCAAAAGACCATATACGCAGAGCCCGAGGAGCAAGAGTCGTGGGGATGTTGATAAATGCTTCTTTGGCCCTGCAAAAAACGGTTCAGTAGGACAGAAACTCAGGCTCCTGAAGTCTAAAAGCATGTATTCTGGAGCTGTTCATCTATAGTATACACTACTGTACAGTATATGCTGTACACATAGTCGGTCATACACGCATTACTCACTCCCGCGTCTTTTTTCTTCTTATCAAGCCAATCCCGTCCAGTTGTGCCCAGGTAAGATACATACTGTACATACAGTATATATATAAAGCCGCCATCCAGGTGCGCCCGCGCTAAATATTTCCATTATGTGTCACATCTGGCGCTTTTCGACTAGGGGGGTTTGGCTCTGGTTCTTTATCGCCGTCGAGTGCGGGATTGAAGGGTTCTAGGCCACTTCTGCCAAGCATTTGTAGACGGCGATATGATGAGCCATAACGAGAGTCATCCATAGAAGCTAGAAACCATTTCCGGACTCTCAACACCTCGTTTACGCCGGCAGTATGCTGTGGCAACACGTTCCTAGAGGGGCCTAAACCCCACATTCAAGCTACCAACCGAACAGCGTGGGTTGGGATCGAGAGTTCAGGCCAGGCCAACACTCGGATCCGCCGCCACACGTTGGATAAGTGCTCATACTCAACACTATGGAGTTGAGGCATAAGCCGCCATATACTGAACAGTACAATGCATAACAGGGTCCTAGCTGTCTGGGCTTGAGGGGGGACGGCGCCACGCGGCATGCCATACACCACCAAAGTCTCGTTGTGTGTGTGACTGTCAAACGCTCCATCCTGGTCTTTGGGGGGACAGGCGCTCGTTCACATCCCGACTCTGTGGGAGATGGGAAACGCGTTACCGTTGAGCGTTTGGATGGCAGAGAATCTCCATGCACCGTCCCATCAACGCAGATCAAGCGAACGGCGCCGCCGGACTATGATGCATGGTGGCTTTTCAAGTCAGCTAGTGTCTTGTATCTCGTCGTGCATACACCTATATGACAGGCTAATCTGATGTCGATACCCCCAGAGTCGTGGTGCCTTGGAACACACGTGTCGATATATCAAAGTCGCCATCCCCTCCAGCCGCAGTGGCAAACTCCGAAGTTGAGCCTTCGATCTATTGGGCAAGCCACCCCAAATCTGTGAGACTGAAGTGTGCGGAACCGGCCTGGTGTGGGTTGTCGACTATGTACTGTACTATACAACCTTCTCATATCTCGAGAAGGCCATGAAAAGCTTATCTGAAGTACATGAGATGCCAAGGACATCGCAGTATCAGGCCACCACCAATTCTCGCCGACGCTGGAAAATCAAGAAAATGAAGCCGAACTCATTGATTCTTTTTTTTTTCTAGTCTGCAGGTTAGCCTCGGACGAGTTTACTATTTTCGATGCCAGATGGGGAAACGAAGCGAGGAAGAAATTTCCATCCATCATCTAGCAGCCGTTCCCAGGAATCCGGCAGTCGAGAGAGAGATGGCCAGATGGTCTAACGAATCAACCTAAGAGGAACACGCCAACCCCCCCAACATTAGACAATCCGCCGAGACTAACATCTTCTCTCAACCTTCTAACCTTCTACATAGCAACCGGTTCTTGGCCGGGTCTGCATTCCGGCGCTTCGGACGACGTATCGTAGTGTGAAGTCCATTGGTGGCGGTACTAAAGATACAAGATTCCAGTGGTTGTGTATTATAAACAATACAGTATACGTTCTAAGCCACAACCATCGCCAACTAGTCCCAGCTAGACTAGCCATGAATCTAACCGCTAATCTCGTCGGCGATGGCGGTCACCTATCCAAATCTTCAATATCAGCCGTCCTGTCGTCTCGTGCTCTGTGTGTCTCCAGCTTCACGCCATCGTACGTGGCCGGCCGTGTTCCAGGCCTCGTCGACAGAGAAAGCCGGACCAACAGACAGTGATAACTTTCCAATTACGGATAGGCATGGTAGGCCTCTTCAGGGATAGCTCGATACCAAGCAAACGCACACACCGCAAAGGCAGAGAGGAAGCTCAGGGGGCAGGAAAATCCGCCAGAGACAGAAACCGTGGAGCAGGAACATCACCATCACCTTTCTTTCTTGGCTTGCTGGAGAGAGAGAGAAAGAGAGAGGGAGCGAGAGAGGGATTTCGTAGCCGGGTTACCCACCAGGAGCTTTGACAGCCAACACAGCACACAACAGCACAACGCCCTTATCCAAGGGGATGTCATGTCAAAAACGGGGCATGTCTGTACAGTACTGTACTCACACCCTCACTCATACTCAAGTTGCCTGCCTCCTCCATCGCCCGAGAACGGAGCGTGTCGTGCTCGTCCCCGTAGCGTCAAAGAGTCAGACGGCCACCAACTGATAGAACAACTCTAGACCCCCCAAACACGCCCGCCGCCCACATCCAAACCACTAATGATGATTAAAATTTCAAACAGCGGGCAATTTTACCTTATCTCTACGCACCACCTGTCCCGGTTTTCGGCCAGCGGCTGGGGCCTACAATGAACGTTCCCTTGAGATTTTCCTACCACTCACAGTAGCGTGGTGGTGGGGCTAGGCCCAAGCTGGTTAGCTGTGGTCCCGTCGTCAGGGTCCTTGCAGCAGAGCGTTGCGTTTATCGTCAGTCCCCAATTGGCCGGAGCCGGGGGGGGAGGAGTGTTTTCTTTTTGTCAATGTCCCATGGCCGGAGAGGGCCAAACGACGGAACAGTGTTAGGAGGGGCCCTGGGATAATGGAAGCCCCCACAGAAGCTGAGAGTGGTGCTCTGTTCCGCCCGTCTTCTTCCCCTGTTGGTGTTCTGAAGGAACAGTTTGGGGGGGGGACCAGACACAAGTGTTCGGGGAGATATGCCCATATTAGAAAGCTATTTGGGGCCCCCCCTCGAAACGGCTGATGGCCGACGTCCGACGCCCGAAGAACCCGATAGACGGGGCAGAGCTTGTGCTGATAATCAGAACACGCCATGCAACGCCCAGGCCTGGTGGGCCAGAAAGCAATCTGGGTTTTTCTGGGAGAGGTTTCAATATGGTCCAAACTCCCCGTTTGTGTGGCTGTTGGGGGGGAGCTGCCCACCCCAACCCTAACTTTCGCAATCTTAATCCTGTTTTTGACACCACCGGGGCCGGACGACACCTGTTCCTGGTGAGATTACCGGTTCACCATGGCGTGGTTGTCTGGGGCCGGATGTGTCCCTGGCTAGATGCGACGGACTGTCGAGGTTAGGGTACAGGGAAGGGAAAGGGGACTAGAAAAAAAGAGAGGAAAAACCACGATGAGGCCACGCGATGTTCGTCGGTTCCGTGGGAAATGCAGGTTTGAAGATTTTTTTTCGTCCTCTGATCCCACCACACTCCCCTCTGAATATTACCCGGGTATACGAGATCTCCAAACCTCGCCACTGACCATCCATTGCATGGCAAGAAGGGCAAGCCAGGACGGATGGCCTGGCCTGGGAATGGAACATGTCCAGACCCGGGCTGGTCCGTGAACAGAGCCAACAGCCAGACTACAGTACACTATAGAGAGCACCACCGTGTCTGGTATCCCGAAGCAGGAAGGAAAAGCCAAAAACGCAGTGGAAAAAAAAAGTTTTCCAGACCCAAAATAATCATACTCTAGCATTGGTTTGTTGCGAGGTCGGCGAACTTGACACTGGCGGTAGTTGGGTGATGGATGGATGGTGCAGCAGATCTCTCTGCTCCAGACCCGAGAGATCCCTAGACATTCCGCCGAGGCACAGCCAAACATTTTGCCATCTATCGTGGCTCTTGTCACATCGAGCCATGCTCACGGTACCCGTGGTCCCGGCCACCTGGTATCCCCGATGGCCTGGAGGACCCTTGCGCTGCATGGCGTGCTGTGCCCCTCCCCGGAGACGGCCTACCGCTGAGGTCCGGCCATGACGGTGGTCGGAGCAGCCGGGCAATATTATCAGATCTATTGGTGTCCATACAGCCACCAAAAAAGAGAGATGTCACATATCGGGAGTCCAGGCTGTCTGGGCGGGGATATGGAACGTCGATTCATCATACAGGGCCAAGCACCAACGCTCGTGATGGAGACAGGATCCAGTTCTGGATACGGAACGGGGAAACGGAACGGAGGCAAAAAAAAAAAATAACACAGGGACCCCTTCTAGTGGAGGAGGCCGCCGTAAACCTCCAGCTCTTTTATCACTGTCCAGACACCAAGGGAAACCGACTGACCGCGGATACAAGATCCAACCCCAGGCCTTAAGCCCTGTTAAGGGAATAGCCGTCAGCTATACCGTCAGCAGTAACAAAGAGACCAAGACTGGGAAGTAAGGCCAGCTGCATACAGGCGCCGGCCGTTCCATCGCAGGTCGCCGCATTGCTGGTTCCAAGAATGGGAGCCCACTGCAAACGCAAAGTTGTGGGTGGGCTTAGGCGCGTGGGACTCGCTGGAAAAGTTTTCTCACCCGGAGATGTTCGACTGGTAGAGTGGCATGGAATGTCTGGATCTGGGGCTGAGGCAAAAGTGGTCTTGAAAAGTCAAGAGTTGTTCACTTGGAGATAAGTTCATCGTCGATGATGCCGTATATGATGATGACTGTCGCCATTGGAGCAGTTCAGGGAAGGAACTCCGCGGGCGCCCTCGACAGACAGCAGTGAAGGAAGGCACGGTTAGGTGCATATCAGGCCTAATGCAATTATCGAGGCGCAACTCTGCACAAGTGACCGCCGTGTACCTCCTCGCGGTTGAGTCACTACAATTGGTACAAACAACCACCGTCGCTTTATCAGTGGTGCGATAATCTGCATGGATCTCAACCGGGGAGGGGTGTGTCTCACTTCTCCTGCGAGAATTTATCTCCGCAATCCACCAGTTCCTAGCCAGAAGAAGGACACGCCCCGAGCTACCGGCGCTAGCCTAAAAACGACCTTAAAAAAGAAACCCAGTGGGAATGTGGAAAACCCTCAGTGTGTGGCTGGCCCCGGCCTGGATTTTGCTCGTTCTCCGTGGTGTTATCGGGAGCCGCCAGGTTTTCTGGAGAGAGAGCCATATTCACCTATCCGATTATCTCTTGCGAAGCTACTGCCACCAAACGGCAGCTCCGCAGTCCGTAGCGCAGCTGGGCTCTGGACGGCTCCTGCCTCCACTGATCCCACTCTCAATCCCACCCTCACATGCAATTCTCTGCAACAGCAGGAGCCACCCACCTAGCACAGTTGACGTTTATCGGTATCTGCATGGGGGGGCAGGAGCGAAAAAAAGAAGAAAAAAACCAGTTATTCACTTAAACCGTCTATGCATTTACACAAACCACACTCCATGTCCAGCTTTCCTATATATTGTGAAGCTTCCTCGCCTGCTTTCTCCCACTCCCATTCATATCTTTTCTCTATCCTCACACCTCATCAATCTCTTCTAGGGTCTTCTCTATCTAACACACAGACTTCTTTCCTTCTTTCGTCTCTGCTTCGAGATATATAAGTATCTTATCCTTCCCGCCCTCGTCTGTCTCCAGCCTTCTTTCTCTCTTCTTCTTCTTCTTCTTCTTCTCTCTTCACCTTCTTTTCTTCATCCTCTCTCCCCCTTCTCTCTCTCCTCTCTGGTTCTGTCTCCCACGAGAGCAGGCTCGTAAAAACCGCTTGTCACTCTCTCACTCTTCTCTCTGTCTTCTATTCATCACCCACTTTCACTCCCCTCCTCGCCAACCACCACAATGGAAGAAGAAGGCCCTTCCCAGATCGTGCCCGAGACCAAGAAGCGGTTCTCGCTCGCCGGCACCGGAACTGCTCTCAAGCAGCGCTTCTTCACCCGCCATGGCATCATCGGTGACTACGACTATGGCTTCCTATTCCGCCCCAATCTGCCGTTCATGGCCAAGCCTACCCAGGCTTCGCCGTTCTTCGGCCTGAACGACTACATGCCCATCATGCTGGCTCTGCTCCTGGGTTTCCAGCACGCTCTTGCCATGCTTGCTGGTGTCATCACTCCCCCCATTCTGATGGGTGGTGCCTCCGGTATCAACCTGACGACCGAAATGCGGCAGTACCTCGTGTCTACCGCCCTGATTGTGTCCGGAACTCTGTCGATGATTCAGATCACTCGTTTCCACATCTACAAGACCCCCTACTATATTGGTACCGGTCTGATTTCCGTCGTCGGTATCTCGTTCGCTATCATTCCCGTTGCTCAGGGGTATGTACTCTTCTCTGCATTGCTTGTGTTTCTTCTTTTCCCATCTCGGAGACTTGTCTCTCCAGCTCACCCACCATGTGAATTTCCTTGCTGACTCTTTGGAATTTTCTCTCCCTCTTTTCCAGTGCCTTCGCCCAAATGTACGCCAATGGCTTCTGCCCCACTGCTGAGGATGGCACCAAGCTGCCCTGCCCCGAAGCCTACGGTGCCGTTCTCGGAACTGCCGCCGTCTGCGCGCTGGTCGAAATCGCCATTGCCTTCATTCCCCCCAAGGTCATGCTCCGCATCTTCCCTCCCATCGTCACTGGCCCTACCGTCATGCTTATCGGAATCCACCTTGTCGAGACTGGCTTCCAGAACTGGGCTGGTGGCTCCGGCCCTTGCGCTTCGCCCCCCAGCGAGTTCTTCGCCAAGTGCCCCAACATCAACGCCCCCCACGCTCTTCCCTGGGGTTCGGCTGAGTACCTCGGTCTTGGTTTCTCCGTCTTCATCACCATCATTCTCTGCGAGCGCTTCGGTTCCCCCATCATGAAGTCCACCTCCGTCATTATCGGTCTCCTGACTGGCTGCATCATTGCTGGTGCCACCGGCTACTTCGACCGCAGCGGCATTGACAGCGCCCCCGTTGCCTCGTTCATCTGGGTCCACACCTTCAAGCTCCAGATCTACGGCCCCATTGTGCTGCCTATAATGGCTGTGTTCATCATCTGCGCTTGTGAGGCCATTGGTGATATCACTGCCACTTGCGATGTGTCCCGCCTGGAGGTCTCTGGCCCCATCTACGAGTCGCGTGTCCGTGGAGGTGTGTTGGCTGACGGTATCAACGGTATCCTTGCCGCCCTGATGACCATCACCCCCATGTCCACCTTCGCCCAGAACAACGGTGTCATTGCCCTGACCCGCTGCGCCAACCGCACCGCCGGATACTGCTGCTGCATGTTCCTGATCATCATGGGTGTGTTCGCCAAGTTTGCCGCTGCTCTCGTTGCCATCCCGTCGCCCGTTCTCGGAGGTATGACCACCTTCCTGTTCTGCGCCGTGGCTGTCTCGGGTATTGCCATCATCACCAAGGGTGTTCCCTTCACCCGCCGCAACCGCTTCATTCTCACCGCCGGTCTTGCTCTCGGATACGGAGCTACCATGGTGCCTACATACTTCGACAACGTCTTCACCTACCACGGTGGTAACAAGGGCCTCCGTGGATTCATGGATGCCATTGAGATCATCATGGAGTCGGGCTTTGTCGTTGCGGCCGTCGTCTGCATGCTGCTCAACCTTACCCTCCCTGAGGAGATTGAGGACACCCCCGCCGAGGAGGTCGCTGCCGTTGTCCCTGCCAAGGAACCTTCCGGCTCTGACAGCCCCCGCGGCATCAGCGAGGAGAAGGTCTAAATGTGACCGACACTTGCTCTCTCACGGATCTGCCATTTCTCGTGCTGGTTTTTGTTTCTTTTCTGTTGGCTTTTCTTTTTTTTTGGTTTTCTACATTTCTTTTGAAATGTCCTTGTTTGTAATTTGACTCTTTATGTTTCGTTGATGCTGTTTTGAGAGGGGAACGGGGAGTCCAAGAAATGACATATACAAATCTGTGTGGTGACCGTTGTCATTTTCGGTTGTTTAGTTACTGCACAGATGATGATGAACTGGAGCGAAAGGCGGAAGGGGAAAATAGCGAATCTTCCTTTTTCATACTTTTGTTGCCGGTAATCTCATGAAACGATCTACCACTGTTTGATACCAGAATACACCATCACGCTATTCCGAACCCTTCCTTTTCCTGTGGCCGTGGACCGTAGAAAACGCGCTCCAATTTTGACCTGCGTAACGAAATCTTGTGTGAATCTCGTAATTTTGGCAGTCTTGGCTTCAACAACGCAGCCCCCGGAACTATGTATCAGGAGATATGCCAGAATATAACATACAGACAGACAAACCCTCTACACTAAGTACTGAAGGATCTCCAACCATCAACCTGAGCCTCATCCCCGTTCCACGCCCGGATAAGCAGCCGATGGATTTCCGAGCTATCCAACACCCGGGGGTTCCAGTAAACCACCCCCGACGCCGCGGGACTCGATCCTGGCCCGGACGGGATCGTCACCACCAGTTGCGCCATCTTCTCCAGCATGGACTCCTGCACCCCCAACGCGCGAAGTGACGTCGGCACGCCCCCTAGACCGTGCAAGAGCTCTGCAAGGGCGCGCACCGCGGCTGTCTCTGCACACCCCTCGTCCCCCTCGGCAAGCTCCGCACCGCCACCGACAGGCACGCTGCTACTGCTGCTGCTGCCCTGCAGAGCTGCCGCGAGCGCCAGCAGCGTCTGGCGCGGCACGCAGTGTACGTTATAGGCAAGCGAGTGCGGGAGCACTACCGCGTGGGCGTCAGCATGTGCCACACCGGGCGATAAGCTGGCGACCACGTGCGCAAGCTTATGTTGCAGCGCCAACCCTGTCGCTGCCACTGCCCCTCCCGCTAGCATGGCCCCGTACAACCCGGCGGCCAGCCCCGGGACATCGGTGATACCACCCCCTCCTCGTCCTCCGGTATCGGATGGAGCCCCATCACCAGCTGCGAAGCGACGTAGTGCCGCGGCGAGGTGCCGCGCACCTTCTAGCGCATGCAGAGTAGTGATGGGGGTGCGGTTTCGCGCGTAGAGCGCCTCAACTGGATAGAGTTTTACACGCGGCCGGTGCGGCGTGGGTGGGTTTGGCACGCCGTCGGGGAGAACAAAGCTGTCAGATTGCGTAATTACATATATAGATGGCGTTTAAACCCGGGAGCGGGAAAGGGGTGGGGGGGCGGCAGGTGTGCGGGTTAGACATGGGAAGGAACGCACCAGCATGGGCAAGCGCGTTGACGCCGCTGGCAAGCGCGACTGCGCGGGGAAGGCGCAGCACGAGATTGACGTCGTACATGACCACACGCGGCAGGATGCGCGGGTCGACGACGGTGCGTTTGCCGGAGCTGCGGGCATCGGCGGCGGTGCCAGGAGTGGCGGGCGGCAGTTCGCCGAGAATGGCGGTCATTTCAGACCCGGCGAACGTCGTCGGCAGGGTGATGTGCGGCACGCTGGTGCGCAGCGCGATGGCCTTGCCCAGGCCAACTGCCGCGCCACCGCCCACCGACACCACGCCATCCTGGCCAGCCGCGCGCAACACGGCTACCGCTTCGTCGCTTATGTCCTGCGGGGTGTGCAGGACGGCGGTCGCCTGCATGCCGACGGGGCCGGGGAAGCCGGCATCGCGGAGCGCGGAGCGTGCGAGGTCGGCGAGAGAGGTGCGCGTCGGTGAACATACAATCATCGGGTGGGTTATGCCAAGACGGTCGAGCTCGGCCCGGAGCTGGCTGAGACAGCCGCGGCCGAAGACGATTCGCGGGAGGGTGGAGTCGTGTGTAAATGTGCCGGGGTCCATTGCTACGGAATAGAAGGTGCAGTTTGTGTCTTTCAAGATGGAGAAAGAGCGCAGAGGGAAGAGGCGGATAGCATTAAGGGATTGCCACTTGTTTTCTAGTCGCGTGGGAAAAGCCGGGCTACAGACCCACCCGCAGTTGACTGATTGCCGAGCCCGAGCCGGAGGCTACTTCAAGCCGCCGGGACTGAGATAAACGGCACTCAGCGTCTGCATTATCATGGGCGGCTGTGATTCATGGCGTAACTGATTGGGTTGACGTATTAGGTATGAGGTGTCCATTCTGAACTCATTTTTGTGTCTGTGGATGTGTTCCAAACGTGCCGCAAAGAAAAGCAGTCTCTAGCAAGTTTCTTCGTGATCAGCCTCAACTGCCGTAAGGTGGAGGCCAGCACACAAGACTGAAAGTATCGACACACTAACGACAAGATGACACCGAGGAGGGATCTTAGACTCGAGGTATGTTTTTAGAAGTCTTCATCTTGCGGGCTGGTTCCATCGCAGCCAGTTTCTCCTTGAGGGCGTATCTATATCCAGACAAACCCTAACCCTAACAAAGAGAGTCTCCACTTAATTCCAGCTGACAGGAAGCTGCTCTTACAGCTGGCAAGATAAAGAACTTTATTTTCCGTTATCAGCCTTTTTTTTTTTTTTTTTTTCCTGATTCAGTTTGTCCCAATATTTGTTTATTTGCAATCACACACGAGTTCTTCGCTATATGCTTTGCTTTGTTTTTAATTTCCCTTGATTTCTTCTTCCTTGAACTCTCAATCCGTATTGGATTTTCCTAAGCTTCCTTTCTTCCAACGCCTTCTGGGCTTGGCCTTCATTAATCTTCTGAGTCTCCCCACCACTCTCCATCTCGACACCATCCGCGTCCATCGTTCGTCAAGATGTTCGAAAGCACTTGCCAGCTTCCCATAACGCGGGAAGTGTTCTGCTTGGCGGTGCATTCTTCTGAACTGGTCGTTACTGTCGGCCTGGCCACTGGAGTTATCGAGACCTACCGCATTCCCGACACTTCGTCCTCCAACAGCGCCGACCACGCGCGCAAGGAGATCAAGCTGCTGTGGCGCACTCGCCGGCACAAGGGTAGCTGCCGGTCGTTGGCCTATGCGTCCGACGGAGCGCTTCTGTTCTCGGCCGGTGCCGACGGCCTCGTGAAGGGCTTCGACCCGTTCACCGGTCGTGTATCGTTTAAGCTGGCGGTGCCCCGGAAACGGCTCCGCGCCAACCAGTTGGACACGCCGCTCGACTGCCCCGCGCTTGTTCTCTCCGTCAACCCGCAGACTCTCCTCGTTGCCTGCGACTCCGGCGCTGTGCACGTGTTCGACGTGCGCCCCGGCTCCGATGCCCCCGTGGCCCACCGCCGCATCGATCGACCCCATAATGACTACGTGACCTCTTGGGTCGTCCTCCCCCCCTCGGAGACCAGCTCGTCTGGTGTGTCGCGCCAGTGGGTGTCGCTGGGCGGCGATTCCCTGGCTGTGAGCGACGCTATGCGCGGCGTGCTGGGTTGGTCGGACGAGCTCGACGACGAGCCGCTCAGCGCGTGCTTCATCCCGGGCGTGCGCGCCAGCCGCAAGGCTCCTGAGGTCGGCATCGTTGTTACTGGTTCCGACCAGAGCACGCTGCGTGTGTGGCAGCTTGGCGAGTGGGCCGCGCCCGTGCGCAAGGTTAACCTTGGCATCAAGGACCACACTGTCGACGTGCTGGCCACTGTTCCCCCCGAGCTGGGCCTGGGTGAATGCGTGGTGGCTGCTGGTCTCAGCGATGGCCACATCGTCATTGTCGATCTGCAGCGCAGTGGCAAGGACAAGGTGATTGCCAAGCTTCAGCACCACGTGATTGACGAGGTCACGTCTCTGGCGTTCGACTGCCAGAACCGCCTGATTTCGGCCGGCGGCGGCACCGTGAAGGTGTGGGAGGAGCTGAGCATGCTGCAGGGTCACACCGAGGACGAGGGCAACGACGAATCGGATAGCGACGACGACAAAGGCGCGGGCGAGACCGCCAGCAAGGCCACCAGCAAGGCCACCAGCAAGAACGTCAGCAAGAACGCCAACGAGACCACCAACGACGACGCGAATGCGGTGAAGAAGCCGACCGAGAAGCCGAACGGCAAGCGCGCCCGCAACACCTCCGACTCGGCCGACTCCTCGAACGACGACAATAGCGAAAACAGCGACGACGATTCGGACGATTCGGGCGATTCGGGTAGCGACTCATCCTCGGACTCCGTGGTCCAGCGCGCCAAAGCCGCCCGCGAACAGGCCGAGGCGGCTAAGCGCCGGAAGCTCGGCCCCATGGGCGCCCACGGAATACTCAAGTTTGACGGTCTGGAGTAAGGGATAGCAGAAGATATATCCCCCACAGTGTCGGGCATAATGCTGGACAATAGTTGATGAGATACAGTCAATGCAAAGAAAGATTACACGAATTATGTTGGAACGAAAGAAAAAAGCAACAGCCGGCCTTGCTGTTTCCATGTACATTAAAGCCAGTTTCATGGTAGAACAAAAGAAATGATAGGCAAATCCGAAAAGAAAAAGGCGCACAGTGATAGATTCTCAGAATTGAGGAACCATCCCAGATGAAAAAAAAAAAGACATCTTCCTCTCCAGCTTCTTGAAAATTCACCAATCAAACCTGTAACTAAAACTTCAACTCCAGCTTAGCTTGTATCCGGTTGACTCCTTTAGCGAAATAAGAAGAGACAAAAAAAAAGAGTTCTCCCCATCCCGATTTGAAACTCCAAGTCCATGAACGGCCAAAAGGAAACAAAACGTAAGAAGTAATAGGGTAGTCATCTGCCTCTAGTAGATACTTCAGGCTGAGATTACAAGAAGAGAACAGAAAGACAAGAGACGGTAAAACACAGCAAAGTATTATTGGGGAAATGGATAACGGCGTAGAAGGGAGTTACGTGTATCTCCCGGAACTTGGCTCCGAATCCGTGTCCCGAGATCAAAGACCGGATCATCCCGTGAATTCACCGGCTTTGCGAGCCAGCACACGCACGTTGTCGACTAGTCCCTTCACTAGATCGGGGTATCGGTGCGGCGCACCACTCAAAGCACGGCGACCCTGCTCGATCAACATGTTCGCGTCGAGCTCGAGTTCCAATTCGTGTTCTTTATCGATGCGCGGGGCGGCTTGCTGTGAGAGAGAAAGAATGAGCACAAGTTAGTAGTTGCGTCTGACGGGAAGAGAGGGAGAGAGGGGGAGACAGAAGAACTTACCCCATGCCGGGTCTGCTTCATGGTAACCTGTGTCAAATCAACCTGATAGAACCCATGAACATAGCTCAGGCGATCCTTATTGCGATCGACCACACGCTCATTATTCACGCCGCCGAGATCTTCAAGCTCCTCAACGGGTCCCTCCCAGTTCATTTCCAGATTGACGGAAATGCGACAGTCCAGAGGGCACGTCGGGAGATGCAGCGACAGATCGGCAACACGCGCCTTGACAATCTTCGCAAGCACCTCGCCGGTTTTCTGGTCGTAGGTCACCCGCGCCCGGACGGGCCGTTTCGCCGGGATCAGTGACCGCACACACACCGGGATGTGGTTGGCGAGCGCCGGCGGCAGCTCAAAAAATCGGTCCAGCTCACGCCGGTGCTTATACTGCACGGGAAGGCGGGTGCGACCACTATTGGCGTTTGCGCGCGGGTCGGACTGCACGACCACGTCGTTCAGGAACTTGTTGAAGGCTTCGTGCTGGTGCTGTTGGGGGAGAGAGTGAAAAAAAAAACGGTTAGTATCAATGAAGGGTAGAAGAAGGTATCACGATCGCACAACTGGGGCCCGGGGGGAGGGGACACGAAGGGCGTAGGATGCAGACTAACC
This sequence comes from Knoxdaviesia capensis, assembly GCA_001510575.1. Lineage (NCBI taxonomy): Eukaryota > Fungi > Ascomycota > Sordariomycetes > Microascales > Gondwanamycetaceae > Knoxdaviesia > Knoxdaviesia capensis. The sequence continues at coordinate 1,943,215 of LNGK01000004.1, read as the reverse complement.
TCGGTCATGGCACTGCGGAAAGCAACACGATTGGACTCCTGAATCACACACTCGGTGCGGATTTGACGATCGATGCGGTCATTTGTTTCGGTGTCAATGAGAGTTCCCAGTTTCGCCTCAATCTCAAACTGGATACCGCGACCTGAGATCTCCGCAGCATCCGGGTTGCTCAGGACATTTAAGAACAGCCAGTCAGCTACAGTCTTGGAGATTTCCTCGAGCGGCTCCATGCCGACGATACAGGCCTCCCATTGTCCCTTCAATGGGTCCTGCTCGACTGGAGGCTGTGGGACATCGGGCCCAGTGGTAGCAGGGCCGCCGTTTCCAACATTGTCGCTAGTAGGAGCAACTGCACTCATTGAGCCGGAAGTCGACATCCGAGAAGTTTCGGGCGACTCATGACGACCCGGGCGGTCACTTTCATGCTGGCTTGCACGCTTATCTGGGCGTCCATTAGCCGGGGCCGGCGTTGGCCCAGAGCCAGGCCGCCGGGGATTGCCATGACGTTTCTTAGGAAGCGCAAAATTGGCGTGCTTGAGACGAACCGACGCGTCTGCAGTTTTGGCCCAGACAGGCGGCTCGGTGATGAGCTCGGTCTTGCGGCGCTTGTTTGAAGGGGGGGATGCTGTAGAGTCGGATGATTCGGGAGCCTGCGAGCCATTTGTAGCTCGGGCGATAGAGGGAGTTGTGCCGTTACCATTGTCAAGAATCGCTTTAGCGTCCTTGTCAGAATCAACTTCGTCAAGCCGACGTTTAGCAGGGAGAGGGATGGGGGCGGCAGCAGCAGCCATCTTAGGGGTCGGTTGACCAGAACGTTGTCGGGGAGGCTCTTCACGGGAAATAGACACCGTAGACTGACCGACAGAGGCCGGAGGCATGGCGGACGGGGCACCAGTGGTGACTGGTGACGGGCCAGGGGCGACAGTAGTGGGATCGGGCTTAGGCTTCGTTTTAGGACTAATACTGGAGCTTTGTTCCCGATCGGGGGCACGTTCGCTGAGAGGGCGAGGATCGCGAGGATCTCGACGACGGGTCTGATCGGGATCGGCGGTGTCAGGGGCTGATATTGTTGAAACGTAGGATGACGTTCGGGCAGGGGGAGAGATGTGTCGGGGTTGAGACGGAGATGTTTGTTGACTTGGGAGTTGGATTGCGTGATGTTGTGGGGGTTGTTGAGAAGGACGGTGAAGTAAATGCTCTTGCTGTTGCTGTTGCTGTTGGTGCTGTTGTTGTTGTTGACGAGTGTCAATGTGTAGAGCACCTGGGGGAGGGTAAGAGAGTCTTTGGGTTTGTTGTGGGTGATGTGCCAAAGTTTGTTTTTGTGACGGGGGCATTTGTGACAGAGATTTCACGTTTGCGACAGGAGACTGGGAGTGCTGTTGTTGTTGTGGATGAGGTGGAAGATGGGCATGGTGTTGGTGCTGGGGAGGAGGTTGCTGCTGTGGCTGTTGGTGCTGCTGGTGTGGCGGAGGAGGAGGCGGCTGTTGATGTTGTGATTGCTGGTGAGGTGATTGGGCAGGAATCGATACCAGACGAGAGCCATACGGACTTGGAGGATGGCCAAAACTTTGCTGCCGAGGATCAGGACCGCCAGGTGGACCGGGGGGTTGCGAGGGTTGGCGCGGAAAGGGATGAGGACGTGCGGACGCCACAGGACTGTCTTGGGGGTAGGGTTGTTGTGGCTGCTGCCCCGGACCGGACATAGGACTGGGACCCGATCCAGGACCGGGATAAGATGGATGATGCTGGCTATGCGCCGACGTCGGGGTGGACGAATGGGCCGAGTGTACAGACTGCGATCGATGATGGAGAAACTGAGGGTTTGCCCCGGGGCCGCCGATGGGCGGAGTGTGTGGAACCGGTGGCTGTTGGCCATACGCGCCGGCCACTGGGTAGCCGGGTGGCGGCTGTTGTGGGTGCTGAGGGTGTGGTTGTTGCGGTGGCTGTTGGTGTTGGGCTGACTGCGGATGTGGAGGCGGCCTTTGCTGAGGATAACTGTCGTGTCGAGAGAACTGTGGAGGGTACTGGTGAGTTGGAACAGGGCTAGTGACATCCGGGAAGTACCCGCCCGAAGCAGTGGATATCGAGGCCGACGGTGCAGAGCGGTAGCCGGGGCTCTGAGGGATAGGGGCTGAGCCACCGGGAGAGCGGGCGTCGAAGCTTCCGGGGGTCTGGAGCATTGGACGCGGCGGATACGACCCGGGATACTGTTGGTGAGGGGGGTAGGCGGAGGGAGGTGGCCGGTGGTAGTCTTGCGGAGAGCCCTGAGACGGAGGCCCGTATTCTCCGTACGGGTAGCCGTGCTTTTGTTGAGAAGGAGTCGAAGGAGCGGCTGGCTGGATGTACGAGCCTGAACGCTCAGGAGGAGGAGGGTGAGGATGAGGATGAGGATGTTGTTGCATTTGCAGCTGTTGTTGAGGCGGCGGCGCATGACGGCCGGCGCCAGGACCAGCCCCAGGCCGGGGACGGTCGCCGTTATCGTTGAGCATTCCTTTTAGATCCATGGTGACGGTTGGGCCGAATCAGGCATAGTCGAGATAAGAGAAGACGAAGGAAGATGTGATCGAGAAGGATAGAGGACGATGAGAGTCAGTTGAAGAATGGAAGGCCCGGGTTTGAAAGAGCGAAGATATGGTCGCGCAAATGCTACAACAAGACGCAAACAGGCGCGACGGCCAATAAATCGCGAGCCACAGCTATGACGCGAAGCGATATGAGACGAGCGACACTGGATGCTGGAGATGGACGATGACTAATATCGCGACGGAGATGAGGCTGCGGGGCCGGCGCCGGCGCGGATCACGACGAGGCAAGGAGAAGCTGGGCGCAAAGAAGGGTCGGGCATGACGCGACTGGGAAGGAACGGAACGGAAGTTACGGAGGGGGGTCGATAAAAAAGAACGAATTGATGATGACAGAAGAAGGCGATGATAACGTAATCGGCGACACGCAGAGATATGTCGATGAGGATGAAGAAGGGACCAAGAGGCCAGGACTAGTCCAGTGAAAAGAAATGAAGCTATTCAGAGAAAGCGGCGTAGGACTATTAATAGACTTAAGACAACACAGGAAGGTGGAGAGGGAAGGGGGTAGAAGAATAAAAAGACAAGTGATTGAGTAATTGATAGGAACGCCGATATGCAGCCAATTATGCGAAAAGGGCTTAACAGGGCAAATGATAGGAAAACAAACGCGGAGCGTGAGTTTTGATGGATGAAGGAGAAGAGGAAAAAAAGAGGAAAAAAAAGGGAAGATGAAATAAAAAAAAATTAAATTGTTAGTGGGAGAACACACTTTTCGTCTCAGGGATGGGAAATGAAGGAGGGCTGTTAGAGCTGGAAGTACCATGCCCATATCTGCCGTCAGCCTTGTGAATCATGGGTAGACACAAGTATCTCGCAGCTAATCCTGATACTGTCTGGTACTTTAGTACATATGCGACGAGGCTGACAGAAAGGTGACAAGAGGTACGCGTAGGTCACTAACACCAGCGAAATTGCTTCCGGCCGCAACTATATGGAATGAGCAGCGCAAAAGGAATAAAAAGAAAAAAGCAATTGATAGTGAGACACCAAAATTCAGGAGGTTAGACGAGACATTCAAAATGACACCTATGAAGAGCCTGAATTGTTCTCTTAACGAATTCATTCCCTTTTTCCACGCGTGTTTATTTGCCCAACTCCACCGAAGCTTTCAACAGGCGAAGAAAAAGAGGCATCGGAGAATATCTTAGTCAGCGACACGTCGCCCGATCTTGGTGCCTGTCTTGTTGCGTTTGGACGTACCTACAGTACACGCGGGAGCGGCTAATAGGGCGCTGTGGCAAACCGGCTAAGTCAGCACAGAGGCCGTGTGAAGCAATTCTCCAGGCAAACGCCAGAAGTGCGCAATCAACGCATACTCGCATATACGTACGAAATTGGTTCGCCTTTGGAGTCAACACGCAGTGGATGCTCGCATATGTTGACAGGTCACCAGGGGGGCAGAGGCAAACATACATCCGTGACAATGTAACGCTGGTAAAAAAGGAAAAAAAACCCAGACACGGCACACAAGAACTAGACCACGTGATGCTGCACGTGCTCCACCTGCAGCCCACCCCACCTTACGTCAGCTGTGCCAGGCTGTAGGCAGAGCTTTGCCGACGTGTACACCTGCAGTTTGTACCCTTGGTGGTATTTTTGCCGGTCGCGGTACCTGCAGCCGCAATTTCGTGCATCACCAATGCTGTTTTGTGTTTTCTTCTCTTCTTCTCTTCAGCCTCTAGTTTGTGTTTACTCTATCATCAACAACCAATTCCTGTTTTCTCCTGTCTATTTCCCTTTATATTCTTCCTGTTACTTTTCTGTCTTCGTTTAGACTCCCGAAGATTTGTGTCTTCATCCCATCCCATCTTGTCTTGTCTTTCTTCCGCATCGTTCCGTCATTGTGAAGCCCTGCAGATCTTGAGAGAGAGAACAGACCACATCTCTTCTCCCTCTCTCTCTTGTTCTTTTCCTGGGTGCTCTCTTCTCCAACTGTCACTCTCTCTCCTTATTCCTGCGTTTACACCCTCATCTTCCTTCTCCATATTCATCATGCCTGGCCTCACTTCGGCAAAGGGCATTTTGGCCTTCCTCCACGATGAGGAAAACGACCTGAAGGTGTTTGCGCTGCAGACCCTCAATGATGACATCGACACCATTTGGACCGAGGTTGCAGGTGCTGTCAGCCATATGTGAGTTTGTGTCCTTTCGGGTGGAGTTGTGATGGCTTCAGCTTGGCTTTACCTCAGCTTCAGACCCGGCCTCACTTGCCAACGTAACCCTAGACTGGACCCCTCCGTAACTAACCGCCGGCCTCTCTTTCCCTATCCTTCTCATGTAGTGAATCTCTGTACGAAGACGAATCGTTCCCCGAGCGCCAACTCGCAGCACTCGTGCTCGCCAAAGTCTACTATCACCTCCAGGCCTATAACCAGAGCATGACGTTTGCCCTTGCGGCTGGCAATCTCTTCAAGCTTGACGTCCCTGGAGAGTTCGAGGAGACCATCATATCCAAGTGCATCGACCACTTCATCGCCGTGTCGGCTGCCGAACACGTTCCGTCGATCGCCTCCAAGTCCGACTCGTCCATCCCGGCGCTGGCCACCAGTTTTACCGCCGGCTTGACCGAGGGTTCTCTCATCTCCCCGACAACCCCCTTCTCGCACTCGACCCTCCCCTCTAAATCGCTACTGTCGCGTGTCTCCGAGGATAATGCCATGTTGGATCCGACCTTCCAGCCTGTCGGCAGGCTGCAGCGCACCGGCTCTGTGCTAATGATGCCCGATGCGAACACCAAGATCCTCCTCCAGCGCGTGATCGAGCGCATATTTGACTACTGCCTGTCCCGGGGCAAGTATCGCCAGGTGTTGGGCATTGCCATTGAGGCCAAGCGCCTGGATATCGTACGGAAGGTTATTGTGCGCGCTAACGACGACGAGCGCAAGTCCAAGGGTATCAAGGCTGCTGGACCTCCGACCGCCGTCTCGCGTGCCGCCGAGGACCTAATGGAGTATGCTCTGGGCATCTGCCTCGATCTTGTGCAAGAGCGCAGCCTGCGCACCGAGATCCTGCGCCTGATCTTGGACCTGCTCAACGACATTGCAAACCCGGACTACTTTGCAATTGCAAAGTGTGTGATATATCTCGATGCCGATGAGGAGGCCTCCGCCATGCTCCGCCACCTGGTGTCTAAGGGCACCCGCACCTCGATTCCGACTGCCTACCAGATTGCTTTTGATCTGTACGACAACAGTACCCAGGAGTTTCTTGGAAAGGTCATGAAGGCCCTCCCTTCGGGAGAGCCGAAGCCCCCCAAGCCGGCGCCGGCCACCGTCACCGACGAGGACGCTGAAGACAAGCCTGCTGAGGCCCAGTCTCTCATTGCGAACCAGGACAAGTCCAACGAGGCTGAAGCCGACGCCGAGGAGGATAGCGACTCCGAGGATTCGGACATGCTTCCTGAGATGCTCAAGGCGTACAAGAACATCCACTCGATTCTCGATGGCAGCAAGACCATCAAACTGAACTTGGAGTTCTTGTACCGCAACAACCGTACCGATTTGAGCATCCTCAACAAGATCCGTGATAGTCTTGAAGGCCGCAACTCCATCTTCCACACCGCCCTCACCTTCAGCAACGCCTTTATGAACCACGGTACTACTAACGACCGCTTCTTCCGCGAAAACCTGGAGTGGATTGCCAAGGCTGTCAACTGGTCCAAGTTCACTGCTACCGCCGCTCTCGGTGTTATCCACCGGGGTAACTTGACCCAGGCTCGCAAGCTCCTGGAGCCGTATCTTCCCAAGCCCAACGGATCGACTGCCGGATCGGCCTACAGCCAAGGAGGTGCTCTGTTTGCCTACGGCCTCATCTATGCCAACCATGGCGCCGGCGCTCTGGAGTACCTGAAGACCCAGTTTGGCTCGGCCGACGATGAGGTCATCCAGCACGGTGGTGCTCTTGGTCTCGGTATTGCCGGTATGGCTACTGGATCGGAGGAGATCTTTGAGAATCTCAAGAACGTTCTCTTCACCGACTCGGCTCTGAACGGAGAAGCTGTTGGCATCTCTATGGGCCTCATCATGTTGGGTACTGGAAATGCCAAGGCCCTCGACGTCATGATTTCCTACTCCCACGAGACCACCCACGAGAAGATTGTTCGTGGCCTGGCTCTGGGCATGGCTCTGATCATGTACGGCCGTCAGGAAGCCGCGGATACCATGATTGACGGTCTTCTATCGGATCCCGACCCGACCTTACGATACGGAGGTATCATGACCGTTGCCATGGCGTACTGTGGCACCGGTAGCAACAAGGCCGTGCGGAAGTTGTTGCACACTGCTGTCAGCGATGTCAATGATGATGTCCGCCGTGTGGCTGTGATGAGCTTGGGCTTCATTCTGTTCCGCAAGCCCGGCAGTGTGCCGCGCATGGTTGAGCTTCTCTCTGAGTCGTACAACCCCCACGTGCGGTACGGTTCCGCCATGGCCCTCGGTATCAGCTGTGCTGGTACGGGGCTTGACGAGGCTATTGATCTGCTTGAGCCGATGATCAAGGATCCTACCGACTTTGTGCGCCAGGGAGCCCTTATCTCGCTTGCCATGATTATGATCCAGCAAAACGAGGTGATGAACCCCAAGGTTGCCACCATCCGCAAGACGCTCCGCAAGGTGGTCAGTGATCGTCATGAGGATGCGATGACCAAGTTTGGTGCCGCCCTGGCGCTCGGTGTGCTGGACGCTGGCGGCCGCAACTGCACCATTGGCCTCCAGACGCAGACCGGTAACCTCAACATGGCCGGAATTGTCGGCATGGCCGTGTTCACCCAGTACTGGTACTGGTTCCCGCTGACGCACTTCTTGTCGCTAAGCTTCACCCCCACAGCAATCATCGGACTTGACCATGACCTGGAGATGCCCAACTTCAAGTTCTACTGCGCCGCTCGCCCTAGCCTGTTCGACTACCCGCCCGAGCAAGAGGTTAAGACGGAAGAGGGCCCCGCGCTGATTGCCACCGCCATTCTCTCAACCACGGCTCTTGCTAAGCGCCGTGCGCAGAAGAAGGAGCGTGCCCAACGCCGTGAATCGATGGACCTCGACGTGCCCCCTCCTGCCCCTACCAGCGCCGGCACTGCTGCCCCTACGACCGCAGCTACGTCGAGCAAGATGGATGTCGACGACGAGAAGAAGCCAGAGGATGCCGCTAAAGACAAGAAGGATGGCGAGACTGCTACGCCGGCGCCCGAGACTAAGAAGAAGGCTGAGAAGGAGAAGGTGGGCTTTGAGCTTGAGAACATGACCCGTGTGCTCCCGGGTCAGCTCAAGTACATTAGCTTCCCTGCCGGTCGCTACAAACCGGTGAAGAAGGTACGCTGTTAATTCGTTCACTTTCCGTTCAGCACATCATCATCCCCGCGTGAGGTTTTATCGATTTACTAACATGTGCTTTCACTTCATACAGCCTACTGGAGGTCCCCTCCTGCTTATCGACACGCAGCCCGAGGAGCCCAAGGTTCTTCTTGAGGAGATGCTCAAGAAGGTCATGACCGAGAAGGCCCCGGTGGCCGGCACCTCGTCGCGCAGCACTGGCGAGATTCCGCTGGGCACCCGCCGGTCAGGCCGGACCCGTGGCCACGCCGGCGCGGTCCCTGCCCCGAGTGACGACGATGCGATACCGACGCTGGACGAACTTCAGGAACTGTTTGGCCGTGCGCGTACTACGCTGGACCATGCCCGCCAAGCACGCCAGCAGGGCCAGTCGGAGGACCTGGCGGCGCGGGTTGCGGCTATGCAGGCCGGACAGGGCCGGGCTGCTGCGCCGGCGGCGGCTGCTAGTGTGAACGCGGTTGACGACGATGGCGAGGGTGCCGAGGAGGCTCCCGTGCCGCGGGAGTTTGAGTACATGACCGAGGACGAAGAGGAGGAGGAGGAGTAAGCAGAGGGACGTGTGGTGTGTGACGAGAATTAGAAACTTGGCTGTATTTCTTCATCTTTCTTCATCCTTCTTCCGTTCAGACTTTCCCTGGTGGGGACATGCATAACTTGCACTGCTTTTGTTTTTGCTTCTTCATGGATCATGCGGACGGCAGTTGCTTACTCGTTATATGTATTCTTTACGTGTCGTTTGACGTCCCTTCTAGATGCTTGCTCGTGTATCATTCGGCGGAAAAAAGAATCAACCTAGCTGCTCAATGAACAATACAACTCCATCTGGTGTATCATGTAATGCTTCTGCCTCTCGGTAGCACATAATGTAAATAGGTTCCGTTAGGGAACTACGATGTACGTGGCTGATGGTGCATGATGCAAAGCCTTGTGATGTCAATATGTCTAAGGAGCAGTGTTGTATTAAGCGCCGAGCATCAGGCCAAATCTAAACGGAGAAAGAAAAACAAAAGTCTATGTATGGGATAAGCCGCGCTGAGAATACAAAAGGATACACCACCTGCTCAACCGTTAAAAACAACAAAGGAAACCGGAAACGAAGGGAGATAAACGAAAAAAGAAGACTCTATCATGGCGTTGCCTGTTTCTTGGGAGTGTCCACACCAGTACACTGTTCACACGCAACCACGCGATGCCACGCCGTCGCCAGGTTTCCCCGGACGTTGTAGATGGATTTCTGCTGCTCGGGCTGCGTGTTGTACGCCTCGTCGGTAGCCTTGACGAGGATCGGCGCCGAGCACCGCGGGCTACCGGTGGTGGTGCTGCTGGACGCGGCAACAGCCGCATCGGCGGACTCGGTCAGCGGCACAGCACCCGTGTAGCGCCAGCGGGTCCACGCCCAGCGCTTGTGGCCGGCACAGGCGCCGGGCACTTTGCAGTCGTCGATCAGCTGGGCCTGGTCCCACGTGCGGCCGCCGTCCAGGCTGACATCGACGCGGATGATGGCACGGCCGCCGCCGGAGAAGGCGTAGCCGCCCACCGAGATGCTGCGCACGGGGTCCGCTGGGCCGGGTGCGGCGGGTGGGGTCGTGGTGGTGGCCGGGGCTCCGCTGGCTAGGTCTTGGAGTTTCTGCGACGTGGTGTCTTCGGCGGGCGGGGTGGGCACAGCCACCTTCGGGCCGAGGCGCGCATACGTCACCGCGCTGGTGACGGGCATCTCCTGGATTGCGGGGTACTTGGACCAGTCCGGGTTGGCGCCCTCGTTCGGCCCGAAGCACTTGTAGTCGCGGCGCTGCCACTGCGACGGGCTCTCCTCGTCCGACAGCGACACCTTGCGCAGCCACTTCACCGAGCGCGCCGCAACGTATCCCGGCACGAGCGCGCGCAGCGGGAAGCCGTGGTCACGGGGCAGCGGCTTGCCGTTCATTTCATACGCGAGGATAACGTCGCCGCGCGGGTCGACGGCGGTGGTGATGGGGATCGACGCGCCGTACGCCTCCATTCCGTTGAAGTGCACGTGCTGCACTTCCGAGTCGGTCTCGTACGCGTCCCGCACCGGGAACCCGGCGTCGGCGAGCACGTCGGCCAGCCGCACGCCGGTCCACTTGGCGGTGGAAATGCCGCCGACGTTCCACTGCAGGCCGTTGGTCTTGGCGCTGTTCTCGGTCATGTGTCGGCGGCGGTTTCCCGAGCATTGCAGCGTGGCGGTGACGGTGTACGGCTTGAACTTGGTCTTGAGGTCCCGCAGCGTGTACGACTTGGTGTCGCCGTCGTATAGCTCAATGGTCAGGGAGTGGGCGGCTGATTCTTCCTCCGACGGAACCCACATGTGGTTCCGCACGTAGAACAGGTCACTGGGGGTCAGGAAACTGTCGGTCAGGGCGTAGGCGGGGGTCTCGGCGTTGCACGGCTTGGAGGTGAGCGTAAGGAGATCCGGATGTCTGGTGGGGTCGTGGACAAACGGGTCGTCGATGGTTTCAGCAGGAGGCTCGCCGTTGACCAGGTCGTCGGGGTGGACATAACCAATGTGGTACTGGTCGAGGATCTCGTAGACGTGGGGCGATTTGTGGATTGAGAAGATGTTCCAGTACGGGTCAATGCTGCGACCGGCGGCCTGGAGGATGACTTCACCGCCAGGGTGTGCCTGCACCCAGTCGGTGATATCGTAGATTTTCCGGCCGCGTGTTACCCACGGATTTGGTGAGTGGGCGTCGTGTTTCCGGACCTCCGACAGGCGGAACCGCGGAAGTTGTGGGTCGTCACCGCTATCCACACCTGGCTCCGCCGTTTGCTTGGTCTGTGCATCCCCGGGTGGGGATTCGGATAGTCCGGGTGGGATAGAAAGAGTAACACCTAAAGCGAGAAGGCCACCAGATGCAAGTAATATTGAAGTGGGTAAATAGGGGTTCCGTGGCCGAGAGTTGGAGTGGCTGGGGTTGGAGCACTGGGAGGAGCTGGGACGTTTGTCGGCAGTCCGGACATTTCTTGAAGTCGTGAAGGATCTCGACCGGGTCACACATTCCGGCCGTATCCGGGCGGTGAGAGGTTCATGTGAGCACCGGAGCCATGCCGACGATACAGCGCTCGCCTTAGATCGTCGAAGGATCAATCGGGCAACACTCGAAGCTGGCTTGACGGACATTGAGAGGAATGACATGACAAACAAACAAACAAAGGGGGTGGAAGAAATGAGGTCAGGGTCATCGATATCTGGCTGATGGCCGTCGACACAGACATAATCTTAGACCATGATACAGGCGATGGAAAGATATTCAAAAGCCTGGAATGAACAAAGTCGTGACGTGAGAAAGCGAAGGAAGAAAGCAACAGGTGCCAGGTCAGCTTATCAGACTTGTGACCTGGGAGAAGATTGGCCCAGCCACTCAGTCAGCCACAAAGTTCTAATCAGTAATGTCAGCTACACAGAAGCTTTCCCTAGAGCCAAAAAGTCTCGGAATAGTGTGATAAGCGCGACGCGTAGGGGCTACGATAAGAATCTTTCGGCAGTTATCGGACACGATGTATGTGTATGACGTTGGGTTTCCGCGAAGCGAACGGGAGGAAAAGGAAAGAGACACGGAGGGAAACCAGAAGAGGATCTGAGATAACAAGACGAGAACTGAAAAAAAAAATAGAGTGAGATATATCTGGAGGAGAGAAAGGAATGATGAGAAAAAGAATCGGCGAACAGGAAGGTTCCTGGGACGTTGATATTTTTAGTCCGGGCAAGCTAAAGAAAATAGCTGCTAAGCGACAAGCGACGCTGAAATGGCAGGTGCAACCCTCTTCCTCCAAGTGCGGCAAGCAGCGGCTTTTCATGGGATTGATTGTGCTAGTCCCCAAAATGTTGGCGCCAACACAGGCGGTAAAGTCGGTGTAGGGAGGAGCGAGCGAGATGTTTGGAGTACCTGCGAATTGTGGTTGTTATGCGATGAGAGCCCGGGGAAAGTTCCGGGCGCCCCTGAAGTTGGGGTAGCACGCCCTGTACCGATACGAACTTTGGGGCACTAGCACAACACTCCCGTGTGCTGCAACATTTATCGGTGAACTTCGTATGCATTGAGAGACTTCCCTTGTGCCTGTGCTGTACGGCGTTACCCCAGTAGCTCCGTGCTGTTGAATCCAACTGATTCGCAGGTGCAGAAGTACCCAAATACAACTTGGATCTTTGGACTAGCTCTGTACTGTGGAGACCTTCGTCCTGCATTTCCGTCATGAGGGCCTTTAACCTGTCACATGGACCACATTGGCGACAAGATACTGGTATCTCCACTCAAGCAGAAGGCAACAAACCGGCGAAAGGACTGACACGTTCCCACCTCAGGTCCCCCCGATTTTTTAACGGCCGAGTTGGACGAGATGTCTGCATCACAAGTAAGTTTCATAGCCAAGATGATAGGAGTTTTGGTTTACCCGACCGCTCCTTCCCCATCTTTCAATTAGAGATTTTTCTAGAAGTCTATTCTGAGGTGCTTCCCGGATATACTGCATCGCACCTTCCTAAGCATCGTAATAAGCTTCTTCTCCCCGCAACTTCTCGATCTTTCGTTCCTTCTTGTTTGTATTCGCATCTCAACACCATATGATTCAAACACATATTTTCATTTATTCAAAGTTACAGCCCATGAAGGGGCGTTTCAATTCGTGGATACCGCTCCACGACTCTTCGGCACGGGGGATCTTGGTGGCAAGAATTCGAATCTAGGTTTTGTCGCCGAGACGGATAGAAGAGCCCATTTCCCCCGACGCCGAATCCCTGGTGGTTGTCTCTGCTACGGTTACGGTCGCCATTAAAAAGGGATTTGCTTACTTGCAACTCGACAACATAACATTGGAGTAGTAGTATTCAATTCAGCCTTGATACATGCAGACTCTTATGGGCTGTGTATGGTTGTCGGGGTCTAGATGTAATACCGCCGCTGTGCACACACGAGTATATAGATTTCAATGCCCCGAGCGAGAGTAGCTGGCAGGCATTCCACTAGTATTATAATTGTCAAATTCACCGCTCCACCAACATGACTGAAATGGTATGTACACGTGCAGTCCCGGCAATGAATATCATATTTACTAGCTATGTCAATCGCAAATAGTCGATACCCGAAATAAGCATGTTAAGTATATACCCTGACCAATACAAACGCAAATGAAAATGCTATACCTGCCATGCCCCAAGAAACCAGCGACTCCAAAGCGTCACAAAGCAATACAACACACCCCAGATAACGAGTCTCCTTTATAGTCGGACGTCACCGGCGTTCAGGCGCTTCCAGTGAACCTCCTCAAAGGGGACATATTTCCCGTTCTCCAGCCAGAACATCTGCCCGCCAGCAGTGCTCTTCGCGATCTCGGCCGGATCGACGCCTTCCTGCTGTAGGAAGTACTTGATCTGCTTGTTTGTGCCGGTGGTCTGGTCACCGAGATCCTTCACCACGCGGAGGAAGACCGGCCGGGCGGGGCGCGGCAGCGTGCTGGCGATGTGCTCAGCTAGGCCCTGCAGGGTTTTCGCGCTGGGGCCCGGCCCGTCGAGGGCTTCCGGGTTGAACACGACCGCCATGCATCCGGCGCGACCGTCATGGTGCGGGAGCACGACGCCGTACACGTTGACTTCGTGCACTGAGTCGTGGAGGCCGACCGTGTGGGCCACCTCCGCGGTGGACACGTTTTCACTCTTCCAGCGGAAGGTATCGCCCAGTCGATCGTTGAAGAAAACGCGGCCCTCCTTGTCCCATCGCACGAGGTCACCCGTGCGGAACCAGGCGTCGCCGGGGAATATCACGTTCCGCAGAATCTTCTCCGAAGTGGCGCTACTGTTGTTGTAGTAGCCCTGGAATCGCTGCTCGGTGTTCTTGGACGGCAGACGGAAGACTAGCTCGCCAGCTTCTCCAGGAGTGGTCCGTGTGCAAAGACCGGTCCACCGGCTGCGGACCGGATCACGCGTGATGGGGTCGACGTTGATGACCTGAATGCTGAGCCCCATGATAAGGTTATAGACCCAGCCGCCGCGTCCGACCGCGCCTTCAGAAAAGCCGTTGCGGTCCAGGTTCCATGTGCCCATGGGCGCCTCAGTGGCCGCGTAGAACTCGAAAATGGTGTCTAGACCAAATCGATCCTTGAACTGACGCCAGATATCTGGGCGCAAACCGTTACCGAGGGCCATGCGTGCGCAATGGCGCGTATCCAGATTCTCTCCGGTGACAGGATCGAGGCGTGGTGGCGCAGCAAGCAGGTATCGACATGTCTCTCCAACATAGTGAATGATGGTGGCTTTGGAATCTCGGACCTCGTCCCAAAAAGCCGAGGTGGAGAATTTCCTTGCTAGGGCAAACCCAGCACCGTTCTCAAGACAATTCAAAAATCCAAGCAAGGATGCGGAACTATGATACAAGGGCATGGACTAGAAGGAAGACGGAGGAAGAATATTTACGGTTTAGAACTTGAGTTACTGGTGCATAAAGGGACGGGATCGGTGGTGGGGGCAGACATACAGTGAAGAAGATGTCGTCGTGAGTCAATTTCATGAAACGACCCAGAAAATTCGCAACGACAACAGACTTGCCCCAGGAAATGATAGCCGGCTTCGGCATGCCGGTGGTTCCAGAGGTATAGATAAGGATGGATAATCCTTCGATACTGTCGTTTTCGCGGTCGGTGTCCGGAGAGCGCAATGCTTCGACTTTTTCATTGGAAACGTTACCGTCGGTGTCAACGGCGGCAGCAGCACCGGCCTTCATCTCGAGTTCGACATCGGGTGTGACGGACAAGAATTCGACATTCTCGGCAGTCAGGGTAGCACGAACACTCTCCGATAAGACGGCATCAGCAACCGTGGGATCCACCAGGACGAGCCGGGATTTCGCACCGCGCACAGAGTGGAGGAATACGTCACCGACAAGGCTGTAGTTGATGAAGGCAGGCTTTGCGCCAATGGACCAGAGACCGAGCCAAAGAAACACAAAGGCATCGGTGTTTTGGAAGTCGAGGCACACAATGTCTCCAGGGCGTACAGAATAGCGCTCGCGCAACCATGCGCCGGTGCTGAGAACTATCCGGTAGGTTTCGGCAAAAGTGTAGCGTCGGCCTTCAAAAGTGAGGAACACGCGGTTCGCAAGCGATGGATTATTGGCGTGGCGCTCGAGGGTGTAGAACTGGTTCAGGCGGCCAGTGAGATGACGGTATTTCAGGGCCGACACGGCAGGAATCACGGAGCTGACAAGCCTGTAATCGTACCAAAAGCCGGTTTTCGCATTGAGGTATGCTAAGCCCACAGCGGCGGCCGGGACGGCAGCAGCTGCAAGGGGGCCTTTAGAGGGGTTAGAATATCCAACGACAAGCTCAACCGAGGAACTGACTGCGGCAGCTTTAACCACTCTTTGCTGTCTTCTCCCTTGTGTCCAAGTCCTCCCTGGCGTCGAAGCGATTGACTTACCTGACATTTGCAAAATCTAGTTTGTAGAGAGAGAGAGAGATTCAGGGTTCAACAGCCCACCATGAGCGTCCAAACGACAGGAGACGGCGTGACGATGGAAAATGCAACACAGTATCCAGAGGAAAGAGCTGATCCAGGATGATGTCGCGTGAGCCAAGCTTGAGACAGCAACAGTACAGCCTTGGGGATTGAGCAGACTGGTGATTGCTCACAGGCGCAAAAATTCCGGAAGATTCGATTAGGGACTTCGAATTTCAGATGGAATGCGCCGTGACACAAAGGAAAGAGGGTGGGATGATGAATCGCGCAGAGATTATGAGGCCGCGGTGGTGGGTATCAGATGAGCTGGTGTGCATATATATCGGATGACGTCGGAGGCAAGGTTGCAAGTGGAAAAGGCTTGATTGCTCTTTCAATCAGGGGAAGATCGCGAAGGCTAGGAGAACAAGGAAAAAAGAGGATAGAACGAGAGATAGTAGCAAGATAGGAGAAACGGATATGATGAGTTCTTCTCGAAACGAAAGATAAACCGATGAATTTTTTCTTTTTCTTCTTTTGTCTTTTCACGTGTGAGTACAGGTATTAAGCGTAAGAGAGATTACTAAGGAATACGGACAGTTCCGAGAAACAAACCAAGGTTCCGAAAGAGACGACGAAAAAAAGAACGAAGGAAAAAAACAGAAGAGAGTGTGTGGTCCCCCAAAACTGGCAACGAAGGGGGGGATATGAAGATGAAAAGGGGAAGATAAGAGGCAAGATAAGAGCCAATGGAAGAAATAGAGGAGGATAAATGAAGAAGAAGCGAGAAGAAAAGAAAAGAAGATGAAGAAGAACAACAACAACAACAAGAGATGAAGATGTGGGAGGATCAGGGAGAAGAAAAGGAACAAGGCCGAGGCGGAAAATCCGCCCACTAAAAAAAGTAAAAATCGGACCACTACCCAGAAATCTCCTCCCAAAAAGCTACCTACGTAAGCGGTTGGCTTGACAAAGGGAAGGCGCAACCATCATGCAGAACCTGCGCAACTGCTCTAACAGAGTCGGAGCACATAAGATCAATGGGGGGAAGGTGCTGCTGGGCCGAGAAAATCGCCAGGCCGAGAGGCTTGCGGTGCGATGCCGGCAGGGGGAGAGGGAAGGAGCGAACGACCTGACAACTACGCTGGGATGGCGCGTTCCACCACGGCCGTTGTCACGCTACCTTCCTCGCTTGCCAAACCTCGACATGCAATTACTGAGGGTCCCCGTTATAGGAATACCACTCTATAGCTAGCTCTGGCAGCTCACCTTGCCCGCTCACTCTTACACTAGAGTGTATTTCAACTTCAAACCCTATTTTCTGACCTGACGGAGTTCATACGCCGGTTGTTTTATTCTTAGTTACTTCTGACTTTCGAGTGTCGACTACTTTACTTACCAAGTTACCCTTACCATGAGCTCTGCCCTGTGCCATTCTGCATCTAGGACACTCCGGAGAAGGCAGTCTGACGTGAGAAAAGTCAGACATATCTCGGCTGTATGCCTGCCCGGAGGATGAGAGCACAGAGCAGGTCGAACGGCCCCGTTCTAGTGGGAAATGAGAATGCCGGGTGTGTGCTGGAGCCCATCAGCGTCTGCGAAGGATCCGAGTACATAGAGCCACAAACAAAGATGGAATGGCTTTGGCTTCCACCAAGTTCGCCGTGTGTTATTCGTCTTGCCGTGATATGCATGTAACGCATACTCGTAGCTTGCACGACGGCCTCGGGAATCCCGCTCGGGAGCATGTGAAGTCAAACATCTATGTATGGGGGAGGGAAGTGGCATCCCTGATATCTCCGAAACGCGCGAAGGATTCCAACAGTCTGGATGGGACAGAACACCCAGAGAAAAAAAAGGAACACAAAAGAGGAAAGATTGCATAACCGAATCGACGAGGGATTTTGCTCAAACGGGATATGCAGCAAAGGCGTATCCTTTGGGCGTTTTTATTCTATTTGCGGGTACCGCGGACTTGCAAACGCCTACAACAACATATATCATTCTCTTGGCTACCACACCACACTACGATCCAGTTTCCCTTTTCGATATACCTACCGTGTTTTAGCTGGTGTGTGCACTACCTGATCGCCGGCCACCCAACCTGTCCCACACGGCTGCCGATATCCCTCCGGTTGAACTGCCCCCCTTGGCCTAACACAACCCACGGCGCCCGCCCTTGGTCCCAACCGTCGGTCTCCCATGAGAGACAGCCAATTTGTTTCGCCTGGAACATCGTCTGGCCATTCCACGCGCTACGGCTACGCCAGCCCTGCGCTATACAGTACTGCACAGTATACATAGCGTTCCCCCTGGCTGGCTTTTTGGTAGTTCCTTTTGCCAACACTGCCCCAGGGTTGGGGCTGGACACTGGCCAAGGCGGCATTCATACTGTACTGTACAGTACATATGTACGGTACTGTTCACTATATCCCGCTGTGCTGGGTTGCTTCGTGATAAGGGCCCCCAACCCAGCTGACACATTGTCGTCCATGCACCGCTACGGCGCATGTGTTGACCCGCCGAGCTTGGGGCTTTGTTGGAGGTTACACTGGCCGGCAACCCCATCCCGCAAAGTCGGGATGGGGGAAGATGGGTATTCGCCCCGTCCGCTACTGCGGGCTAGTCCCTCTCTCTCTCCACTGGGCCGTTACTCCCCGCCAGAAACCAGCCGGCGCTGGAAAGCTGGAACTTGGCTTGGAGTGGGACGGAGCTTGAACGGGCTTCCGAGTTCCAACTTCACGAAAGGGCGAGGCTGTCAGGTGTCACGGTTCTATCACCAGCTGCACAATTTTTCAGGTTCGTCTTCGCCCGCGCTCAATATCACCTCGGCGCAATTGACATGACTAGGCGTCCGGGATGTGCGACTAAATCTCATTTCTGTCCATGCCGGCGTTCCCAAATCAGGAAATCGGCTCGCGCGTCTTGCCACCTGAAAACCCTTCACGTGCGGTACCAGTCCGTCTTGGGAATGATCGTCACGTTTACGGTATGTGACGATTTGCAGATTTGCCCTTACCACTTCCTCCAGGGCACGACGCTGGCCAGGGTAAGGGTTAGGGGTGGGCGTTTCTTATCCTTCGTGGGTGGATTCCCGGCAACAAAGCGGCACGGCTGCTGCTAGAGCGATCCTGAAGATAGCTCACCTGAGGTAACCGTTTATTTCACGATCTAGGCTGGTAACTATTACTCTTCCACTTGAGATCCGCACCGTTGCAGAGGAATGTTGGGACGTTGCAATCTTCGATCCTGCCAAACCCTAGATAACCCTAACAACAAATACTGCAACGTGATGGCCGTGGCTCATGATCTCGGAGCCGATCCTTTGTTGTTGTTGGAGTCTGCCGAGATGTTCTTCGCAGGTATCATAGAGTTGAATTTGTTTCCCAAAGACCAATATCCTTCTGCGGCAGTGGAGCCACGGATAGTTGCTGACTACGTTACTACTTTGTGAGCATGTTCACATCTTGCATTGTGGCGTAGTGGTCTATCTTGTGGTTCCCACAGCTTATACACGAGAGAAAGTCGTCGCTAGAACTTGGATACTGTTCAGATACGACCGCGAGAACGCCTATGGATTCGAGAGATCTGGAAAACATTTGCAAACAACCACACAACCTTGTAGACCGGAAGATTCCCAGGCAAAAAAGGAAAAGAAAACAGAAACAAACGAAATAGCACATACAAAGAGAACGAAAACAGGTTACCGGTTAGTATCTAGGTTTCGTTTGAGCCGCTTGATATGGAGTCCTCCGGGTATGAGAACCAGTAAGTCTGATTAGCCCTGAAGCCGTAACCCGATCACCTCCATGCGAGCGAGCACCCTTGTCTTGCCTCTCCCTTATCTTCAGACCGCCTCTGCGTTATCCATCGACAATCCCTGGTGTTCCATATACCATGATGTATGATTTTGCCGCTGCAGAAATGCAATCGGGTGGGACATCAATCCCGAAGCGGTTGATGTCGAGCTGGCGGCAGTACGACCGGGCAAGCGGGCGTCCGTAACGCCTGACCAGGAAGTGGATGATAGCCACGGCATCGGCCATATCAAACTCGCGCCCACAGCTATACTCGCCGAGGTTGAGGCGGCGCAGCTTCCGCTCAAGATCTAGATCGAGCAGGCCGGCGTAGATCTGCAGGTACGAGCCGTCATAGATGGGGATGCCTTGGTCGAGGGACTTTAGGAAGAACATCGGGCGGGCGTTGCGGCGCAGGATGATTTTGAGCTGGTCGTTCATCCAGTCCGGGCCGAGCCCCAGCAGACCGGCCACCGTGGCAATGACAGTGAGCACTTCTTGGCGGTACTCGTGCACGGCGTCGACGTTCGGGTCTATCAGCACGTCAATGTCGACGGTCGCCGTGCGGTTTCGGAACAGTTTGACGGACAAGAGTCCGCCCATCGCCAGGAGGCGGAGGGGAGCTATTGCGGAGAGTAGCTCGGATTTACCACATTCTTCGTTCAGAAGATTGAGAGCTGAAGATAATATATACAAAATGATGAGTTAAGAAGAAGGCACGGCGGGGAGGGGAGGGACGAGGGAGGACGAGGGACAGAGAGAGATGTGGGAGACCTCGTTCGCCAGGTGAATTCCAACACAAGGGAGTCCATATATACACAGGTTCAACTTCGACGATGGGGAACAGGGACATGACAGCAAATATGGGGCAGACAGGGAGGCTAGGCCAAGATGTTGAACATGGAGCCGTGACTCCGACCCCCCCCAAAAAAAAAACGAGGGAAGGGGAACAAGGCTAACTCGATCCTGATTCTCGATACCACCGTGAAAAACTCCGGGCAGGATAGGCTTACCTCTATCAAGAGTGTCTTCGTCTAAAAGACCACGAGAACTTGATGATAGGGCGTCATACTTTGACACCCCGGGAGGGAGACGGGTTGCTGAGGTCATGATAAAGGCTGGAGCTGAGATCATGGACATTCCACAACTGGGAAGTGTTTTGAAATTGACTGGACTCAGTGGGCTAGAAGTGAGGGGAAGTCGAGATATATGAGTGGTAATAGAGCACACCACTGTCAATGACAGGTGTTGATAAGATAGGGCTGAGAACTACTATATGAAGTGTTTCAAATTGCAGCTAGTAGGATATGGAGTGATAAAAGGTGGAGAGAGACGGAGATTAATCCATACGGAGCAGGCCGGGCCGGCGGGGATCCAGAGGAGAAGAAGCCAGAAGACTGGGCGAGAAGAAAGAAAGAGAGAGAGAGATAGATGATAGAGAGAAAGAGGTTAGCGGAGTAGTGGAGGATGACCGGGACGACGACACTGACGGAACCCTGATGACAAACGCACCCACGAGGGCGGGACGAGGAAGAGGGAAGGAGAGGGAGGGAGAGAGAGAAAGAGAGAGGAGAGGAGAGTGACGGGGAAAAGAGAAGGAGAGAATGGCAGAGGGCTCGAAAGCCGAGAGCCTAGAACGGAGGACTTGGATGGGGCACAGTCCAACAGTCGGCCCCAACAGAGCCTGATTCAACGAGTGTGGTTGGGCGAGAGGTTGAATGTGATATCCAGCGGGAAACGACCACACCCACCCCCAAGATAGAAATCTCACGAATTCTGTGTCTTCAGCCGGACCACCCAAAAGAACACGCAAAGGACCAAATATCGGGGGGGCAAGATGCATGCCGAGAAAATAGGACGCCGGCTAGAACCCAGGATCACACCTCTTTTTAGCAGTGGATACAGAAATCCTCCAATCCTGATATCGTGTGCGGTGGGTGAGTGAGCGAGGGCCTATACTGGGAATCATGCTTGGGAATGAATGGTGCAGTAGTGGACGGGACACAAGAGACAAGCACAGACAGAAAGAGTGGTCGAGGCCGTGAGGTTCCTCGTATACCAACCACTACTGCCCCGTGGGGCTACATGCAGACTACAGGTCGTTATTCTGATGCCAATCACCTTTTCTGTTTCTTTCATTTTCTTGCTTTCACTCGTTTGATGCATTCACACTGTCTGGTCGGTGGCTAGCTGGACCTTCTCGACTAAATGGATGTCTCTGTCATATCTCACCTCGCTTCCCAAGAGTGTGTGTGTGTATGTGTGAGCTGGCTAATTTCGCTCTCTTCCACTTGCCTCTCTCGTTCGTCCCGAGATTCCAGACCCTCGCTATGGACCGTCGCCAGCAAATTACTCCTCCGGAATTCGCCCCCTTCCTGTTCCGCCCGTTGATGCCGAATATATCCTCCTGCTCGTTGCCTTAAATGAGTTTATAGTAGCCGATGTTTCGCTTTTATCAACCTTGTGCAACCCCGAGTCCTCTGCCGGCGAGGTCTTCGGCTTCTGTAATAAAACGCCCATCACCCACTGGCTAGATTATGACCTCACCTCGACACACTCGCCCACCGCGGTAGGATTGTGTGTGTGTCTGTTACCCCCCCCATCTCCCCGCAAAATTAATAATATCAGAAACACCACCGGCCAATATTGGCCCAATATCCTATTGCTAGCGCGTTTGACAAGGCCCTCTCCTCCGCTCCCACGCAAGTCTACCCACGTTCACCCTCACCCCCCTCCTCCAAAATATCATTTGTTGCCGCGCCGGCCGCCATGAAAGCCTGGACAGACGCACGACACACTGTGCCGCCTCTTGGCAACGTGCAAAATCAACCCTCACGGAAGTGCAGAAAAGAGCGGTCCCCAGTCCAGGCTTCCCTCCCTGCAGCGTGGGGAAACATACCGGGAGAGGAAGAGGGAGGTAGGAGAAAAATATTGCAAACTCCTGCGAACCATCGGCCTGTCTGGCCGAAACTGGGCCGATGGCCGATGGCTGTTGGTTCAGTCTTCTCTCTCTCTCTGTCTGTTTCTCGACGTGTTTTTCCCTCTTGGTCCTTCTACTGTATGTATCTATGCACCCTGCTCACAGTATCTAAACTGTCCGGCTTCCCGTGGGTGCACGGGTGATAAATGCCTGCCTGCATCTGGCTCTTTGCAGGCTTCTCTTAATCCCCAATCATGCTGTACTTCTCCAAATTCCAAACTCACCGCCTCAGAAGTCAAAAGAAAGAAAAAATTTCGGGCCGTTGATGTATCCAGAGCACGTCTCGAGTTACAGGGGTTTTCTGTAGTACAGTGGGTGGTCTGCAAGTCCCCGATATCACTGCGAATACCTCGTATTGCTATCTAGACCAACGCAACCTTGTCATCGTGATCACGGCTGCCTAATTGTCTAGCAAACAGTGACTATCTAGTCTGAAATGTCTCTTGAGTATATAATCTCTTGAAATGTCAAGAGTCGTGTTAACTTCTGCAGTTGCTGCAGGAACTGGTATGAGATCCTTTGGTGCATATAGTAACCCTAATGCTAGGGTTGTGGTGTTATAAATGGAAACAAACGGACGACTTGGCAACGGTTGTTCCCGCACACTAGTAACCCCAGTTAAAGGGGTAAAGCTCACCAAAAAGAAGTGAGACCCCTATTATATGATTAATTTCACATGAGTTTATAACCCATCTCAAGTGCCAGGGTAGAAGTGGTCCAGGTTTGCATTCATAATGCACCATCCATCCAACCGGCTGCATAGCCGAGCATTCTTTAGTCGCATCTGATGTGAAGGCACGTAGAGACCCAAAGAATGATCAGAAGGAACATCCAGTCCATTGTGTGTGTGTTCGAAGAGGAAAAGAAAAGAAAACAGTGGGCGAGAGCAGGAAAAGACAAGTCCGAAAATTGCAAATGCTGCCAGATGCACAAGGAAGGTGAAATTCGAGCTACCGAGAGCTCTGTTTGCTTCAACTCGGCAAACACAAGATTACAGCGCCCAATCAGGGCCGACAACCACGCCATTAGGAAGAGTCAAGCCAAACGGAAGTCCCTTGATATACTTCTCGGTCCAGGCCTTACCCTGGGACTTGCAGATCTTCTCCTCAACGTCCTTGTACATGTCATACCTGTGCGGAGAGTAACATCGGGGGTGTTAGAGTACGGCCACAGACATAGTAGTTATCAGGGGAGGTACATACGCATTCATCTCCTCAATGGTTAGCTTCTTCTTCTCGTCCTCAACCTTGTACGTCGACGTGCTGGTGTTTGCCGAGAAGCCGATACGCTCGTTGATGTTGTACGCGGCCTTGGCAGCGGCTGCTTGCACACGGGTGGCACGCGGCAGACGCACGTCGCTGTACAGCTTGAGAGTCTCGTTCACGTTGCCGTTGAAGTACTTCTTGTTGAAGAGAATTCCGAGAGCGGCGGCGTCCTCGATGGCCATGCACGCACCCTGGCTCTGATGGGGCATCATCTGTTTCCGTTGAATTATTGGTTAGAAAAGAGGATAGAGAAGAGTGACTGTGGGGCCCCCTGGGCCCTATGCGGTTTTGTGGGTGTGGGGGAGATCGGCAGAAAAACTTACAGGATGGCCGGCATCTCCAAGAAGGCACACGTTGTCCTTGGCCATGTACGGGTAGGGGTCACTGATATGAGAAGTTAGCTAGTGTCCACCGGCAGACTTGCTGGAGATACCCGAAAATAAGTTTATCACTTACTGGACCCACAGACGCCACGGCTGGATATCCTTTCCGATCTTCAGATGCTCGAGAACCTGCTTATCCAGGTTGGGGAAAGGTGCCAGAAGCTCTTCGACCGGACGGTCGTCAACACCCCAAGCCTGGGTGGTGTAGTCACCGACATCGCGGGAGAAGAAGCAGTAGTACGACAGAAGCTTGCCGGAGTTGCAGGGCGAGAGCACAATCTTGTCCCACTTGCCCTCCTGACCGCCCCAGTACTCCAGCGCGCTATCCTGGGAGTAGTCAACCAGGCCGAGCTTGACGGCCTCGTCGGTGTCGACGTTCGCGTGCAGACAGCTGGAGTCCGACGGCCGCTTCTCGGGGTGGACACCGATCAGTCCGCGCACTACCGAACCGATGCCGTCAGCACCGATCAGCATGTCGTGCGAGGCCGAAACACCATTCTCAAAGGTCACAGTGCTGGTAGCGAAGTCGATCGATTGACACTGCGGATATAGTTAGTGTCTGGAACCCGACCAGGATAGCCAGAAGCATTCTGGGACTCACATACCTTGTGGTTGACGCAGAGCTTAGCCGGGATGCCTTCACCCTTGCCCATAGCCGAGTCCATCAGCATCTTGTGCATGTACTGACGGTGGAACATGTTGTACACATAGCCCCAGCGCTTCTCGTAGTCGTCGAGATCGTACACGCTGACAGGCTCGCCGGTTTTCCAGTCACGGTTGATCAGCTTCTTCAGGACGACCGGGTCGCCCATAGCCACATTGACGTCCCACTCATGCAACCAACGAGTTCCGTTGGCGGCGCATGACACTGACGCACCGACCTCACCGGCGAAGTCGTTCCGCTCGTAAACTGTCACCTTGTGTCCGGCGCGACGCAGAGCCGTGGCCACAGACATGCCGCCGATACCACCTCCGATGACTCCGATATCCAGCTGCTTCCATTTGCCATTAGAGGCAGCGGGAGAAGAAATCAAAGAACCCATGATTGATTATGACCTGAAGAGGTGACAGAGCGTGAATAGTGAGGGGTGGACGTGATAGGAGGAAAATTTAGGGTTTGGAGCTACTGCCAAGAACGGGTGAGAGAGGAAAAAGAAGAGGACTGTTCGTTTCGAAAAGAAGAAACAAGTTGAAAGACTGATAGCGGCCCTTGGTAATAATGAATATGACTGTAAGCCGAGATCCGCAAAGGATATCAAGAAGAAAATAAGACCAAGATGACTATCTTAGATAAATGATAAGACAATGATCTCAACAAGAGCGACTTGGGCTAGGGAGAGAATTCACAGGCTGGAGAAGATGCTGCGGCTGATAGCAAGACGCAAGAGCAACTGAACGACCTGCAAAGAGGCGGGAATTGCCCTCTTCTATATACGGCTGTGGACGACATATTGGCATGAATGAAAATGCCAGAGGGGGGAACAAAGCCAGAAATCCCACGCCGGAACATTGCCGCCGTCCGAAGAGAACCGGAGCATCAGTGAACTCGTACTGGAGGGTGACATGACGACAGATTTCCGCGAGGGGGTATTTCGGCAGACAAGATAAGATTGGAGGTACAAGAAGCCAAAAACGGCGAAACAAGGCGAACGCGGTGTTGTAAAGGTGGGATGAGTGAGCCGCAAAAGCAAGAAAGACGCCGTGGGAGGCCGAAGAACTCGGGTAATGGCGGTAAACGCACCGAAAAAAAAGAAGAAAAAAAGAAAAGAAGCTTTAGGGTGGCGGAAGCGGCGGCGGCGGCGGCTATGTTCGCATCCCTTAAGGTTATTTGAGTTTGGAGGAAGGAGCTACCCAGAGAAAACAGGAAAGAGGTGGTGGTGCACTTACCGCCGCCGTGGGGGTTTCGTTTCAACAGGGCAAGAGCGAGCCTCAGAGCGGGGGATTTCCGGATAGGAAGGAGCGGATGAGATCCGGTCTCTAACAAAACCCTTATCGCAACCATACGAAAGGCAGTATTTCGTTCTTTCCGATGGCGGCTAACGCACCAGCATTGGGCATTTGGGTCCGGTATTTTAGTGTGGGCAAAGATAACGAGCCCTAACCCTAGCATGAGACAAACGACACAAACGACATCTTCATTTCCTTTTCCTTAGGATTTTATACCCGACGGCATGGGGATACTTTAGCTATCCTGGTATGATATTCAGGAGAACCTAGCTTCCTGGTTTACTGATATCAGATATGATTTGCCTCTTGAGTGCTCTGATAACATTGCATTATCTTCGGTTAACAGCGTCTATCAGACTATCACCGCTAACTCGGAGGCGAGGAATCCGACCTGGGTAGCTGAGAAATCTAACTGATAGTGACATTAGATTGAAATAACAGGTATTCGCTGAATCTGAAGTTCGTCTTTGAATTGTCTTAGTGCTACAGTACCACCTTGCTAACATCAAGCCAAGCCTGCTTACAACTCTCTTCATCAAAAGCACCCGCTATCAGTTCGTGGGCCACAGACTGTGTATATATCCGAATCTGACTGGTGGATTAGTGAAGCTTCACATTTTTCTTCCACTTGCAAATTCGATTACAGTTCATTCATATATTGACAAACATCCTCCCTGTAATCGTACAATCGTGGCAACACTGGGGCCACCTTCTTGTCCGATATTCCCACCTCAGACAACTTCCGCCGTGTGCCTCCCGACAAAGAACAAATCCGACCGGCATTCTTTGACAGTGGAGCTCATACAACACCTGGCAGTCCACTTCTACACCTTCCAGAACATCGCCGACAAGAGAATCTGTAAAGCCTGTGACATCTAGTTCAGTTCTACCCCGACACTCCGGACCCGGCTATTGACCATCGTGCGGTGCCCTAGCCGCGTATTACATCCGCCGCCGATCGGTCCTTCCAGTCTCCACTATTCAATACTCGGAGGCAAATTACACTCTTCACCACGTCCTCTTCCGAGTTAGAATCCAGATGCCGCGGCCCCGTGTGCGGCCTGAAGACCGCCAGCGTGCGGAACGGGCCTGTGACCCGTGCCAGGCGTCCAAGAAGCGATGCAACGCTGGCCAACCATGCATGGCGTGCCAACGAAAGGGCATGGCCGACATGTGCACATACACCGCCCAGCGCCGGCGTCGGCGGCCGAAGGCTCGACCGGTCGGGAGTGGGGATCCGGCGTCTAGTGTGGTGTCATCTGAGGCGCCGGCGAGTACCATAGCCGAGTCGATGCGGTCGGTAGATACCCCTGACACAGGTATCGCGGATGGGTACTTGAGGAACTTTGCCCAGATTGCCCAAGCCCAGGCATACATGCCTCCAATGATGAGAGAGCGGGATGCCTTCCAGCAAATGTCACCCAGATCTCAACGGCCCCGGCCATCCCCACCCGCTCAGTCGCCTCGGCCCAACCAACACCTTCCCCGGCAGTTATCACAGCCGTACCAGTCCACTCAACATCCAGTGTCTCTGGCAACCCCGACGGCTGCACCAAGTCCTGGTGCTCCAACACCTCGATGCCACCGTCTGGGGCTCGAGTATCTCATAAATTCCACTACCGACCAGACAGGACTTCGACAAGACCAGTCAGACCGCAACGGCAATAATTCTCTAGGAGTTGGGAACAATCGTAATGCCCAAAATGATTATAACAACGACGATAATGAAGAAGACGACGAAGATGATATGATACAAGGCGATGAAGACTCATTTAACGGCGGCGAAGAGGATGACGACGATAACGACTCCCAAATATCCCCAGACACCCAGCAACAACCAGTCATGCTGGTCAGCTCCAGTGGAGAGAAAGGTAATGTCCTATGCATCTTGATTTCACAGCTCAACTCAGACCCGCCTCTCCACTTGTATGCCCTCATTCTGGAGATTATGGCGGTATAGACTCTAGGGTTCATCTGTGCTGACTAGGTATGTATATTCTATGCAGTCTTCGTCGGCAATACGGCTGCGATATCGTTCCTGGAACTTCTCCAGACCGTATTGAAGCGATATGTTGGCCCGTCGAGCTTCACAGATCTGCAACAGGACCGCAATATGCTGGAAATCGATGTCCCGGAGACCCCAAGCGATTCATTCGACGATGATTTAAGTCCGGGGGAGAGTGAAGCTCTCGTCCAAGTTTACCTTGAAGCAGTAAGAAACCGGCATTCATCCTAGCTATCATGTCATTGAGATACTAACGAATCAAGCTAGTCATGTGGCCTTCTTGATCTCTTCCTCGATGTCGAGTTGGAGCGGCTCCTGACAAACAAGATCGACCCTCCAACTGGGAGTTCGGCTGGAGTGGTGCCTCGACGTGTCGAGCTTGACGATGCTGCATCATTTTATGCCATGATTGCGATTGGCGCCCAGAGCCGTGGCCACGGACCGCGTGATGTATCGATATCTTCACGGTTCTTCAACCAGGCTCGCCGGCTGGGATTTCAGGGCATGTTGCAAGATCCCACAGTTGGCCTGGTGCGGACATTCTTGCTCCTTTCTTTCTACATGCTGGGAGCTTGTCGCCGAAACGCCGCCTTTATGTACATCGGCGTTGCTTCCAAGGCGGCAATTGTACTGGGGCTGCATGTGTCGAGTGAGGATACGCACATGGCTCGTGAAGAGCGAGATCGGAGGTAAGCTGTCTCAACGACGATGGAGATTGAGCGCAACCGGAGAACTGACACCTTGATAGACATCGAATTGGAAAGAGTGTGAGAGTACTTGATCTTGTCTGCAGTTCGATTCTGGGCCGTCCAGGCACAACTCTACCACTGCGCAAAGATGACGTCCAGCTGATCGATATCGATGCCGGGTCGACTCATTACCGGACGCTATCGCTGGCGGCATCGTATGAAGCATGTTCGGTGCTCGAGGCAATGGTATTGCGATTTGCCGACCAGCCTCGGGTGGGAACCCACACTGCCCAGGAATTCCTCCAGATGCTGCAAGAGTGGGCCCAAGCCCTACCACACCAATTGCGGCAGAAACCGATCCGGCGACGCCGGGGCCGGGGCTCGGACCGACCGGCCACAAACGGCTCCGCGGCCCCGAAGACTCCCGGATCTATCGGCAAGGGACAACCGGTTCCGGAGACCCCAGGAAGCAACAAAGATACCAGCAGGCAACAATACCAGAAGAAGCAGGACCAGCAGCAACGTGCGGCTGTGATCGGGAGTATCCATGTTGCGTGCACCTACTACTTTGGGGTGATCATGGTGACTCGACAATTCCTCATTCAGCATGTCATGTCGCAGCTGCAGATGAAGTCACTTGTTGGAGCTACAGCTGGAGCAGCTGGAAAAAGCCCTAGCGAAGCCTCCATTCCCGGAGTTGGGCCTGGTGGTGCTGTGCCAGCTGCGGAGGAGTTTGCACTGGTGTGCATTGATGCAGCGACATACATGGCACAAATGTGCGCCGATGCATTTGACAATGGCGACCTACTGGGAATGATGTGCATTCTCAAAGCCTGGCTTTTTGTTGCAGGCCTCGTGCTCGGTTTCTCGCTCCTTCTGGAGAACCCGTCGCCGCCTAGTTCGCCGCAATGGCGGGCAGCCTTCCACTCCACCCGGCGCATTCTCGGATCTATGGGACAACTGAGTCCACAGGCTGCCCAGTACTACCACATCCTGACGAGCTTCTCCGAAGCCATTGTTACGTACCGCGAGAACCGGGCGGCCGACCGTGCGCGGCGCAAGCCGACAAGCGTTGAGCGGATCCTGTTCATGGAGCCTAACAATGATGCGGGTCCGGAGGAGGCAGAAGCCGGTTCCGCTGGTGCCCCAACATCTCATGCCTCGTTTAATGATGGGCAGGCTACGAGACACAAGCGGACGTCGTCAAAACGGTCAGCGAAGGCAAGCCGGGATGGCTCCCGGGCCGATGAGCCGGTTTTCCAGGCCCCATCCCCAACAGCCGGGACATCCGCCTCGGTATCAGCGGCCCCAACAGCTGCGGCTACAGTGGGATCCGAGTCTTCTGCGGACGACATATTTACGGAAGACGAGCCGGTTGAAAACTTTACAGTGCAGTTTGTGTCTGAGGAGGTGATGGATACGTGGACGGTCCCCAATCAAGTGCTTAACATGGCTTGGACGGATGTGATAAACTTTGTTGAGACGTTCACTACGGAGTTCGGGACTGGAGTATGATGTACTTCGTCCGATTGGGAGAGTTGTGATGGTGGTGGCGTAGTTACTTTGGTCTGTTCAGCGTTTTATTTTATCTTAGGGTCAGGAAAGGAGGGCTTACACCGAGAATACCAACCGTGCTTGATACACCGAGATTAATCATACGTGCTTGCTAGACTGATAAGAGCACACTACTCCGATGTTATGACTTGACAATTCTGTAGAAGCGCCCGTGAGGGCATATCCGAGGTGAGAAACCTGGTGGCTTCCAATGATACACGGCATCCGGATCGTTCGCCGGTAACAACGGGGACAATCGATATCATCTGAGAGCTTATGACACTCTTGATTATTGCCCCCGGACGTACTTGTAATGAAACTGGTCTCTGACCATTCAGCGCTATCTATTAGTCTCTGATTAGATTTCGTTGATACGCTATCCTGAGAGTTCGGCCCGAGATCCGATCCGACGCCGGGACAGCTTGACCGACGTCCAGGTTCGGTGGCAATACCCTCAGATTGGGAAAGGACCCGGCCCGAGAAAGATGAACCACAAGGGACATCCATGTCTCGCTGAATACACTGAAATAACCATTATCTTGGTGGAGGCCAAAAGAACTCCCGTGATACGACAGACCTGGGACCGTGATATTGCTCTTCTGGCCGGTGAACCAACCATATATTCAACCTCACTACCAATAATCTGCAGACGTTTGGGTTTCACCGGTCAGTAAAAATCATTCTAATTTTCTTTTGTTCAACAATATACATCCTACATACGACAACCTATACACTCTAAACCCTCACACTCAGCATACCCCCCCTGAAAACTCCTGCACACGCCTATTCAACATGCCTGCACCTACAGCTGGACCTTCGGTGGTTGATGAGACCGGAAAGACTCGTCTCCAGGCCTCGCTGGAGCGGGCAAAGAGACGTGAAGGTCCCAGCGTGGGCCAGTGGCTAGAGTTTCCCGGATACTCGCTGGCCCGGACAGTTGCTTCTCTCGGAGAAGATGTAAGTTCTTCTCTATGCAGTTTAGAATAATGAGGATACTAATACTGAGTACAGTGGGTGCTGATCGACACCGAACATGGTGATATCGACGATGCGGCAATGTACCTGCAAGTCGGTGCGCTGTCGGCCTCTGGAGTCTCCCCCATGGTGCGGATTGCCGCGTCAGAGCCGTGGATGATGAAGCGGGCGCTGGACTGTGGTGCACATGCTATCATGGTGCCGATGTGTGAGACTAAGGTAGGCTGATAGTTTTATGCTGCACAGAAACCCCAAGAACGTTAACTAACACCCAAACAGGAGCAAGCTGAGGCCATCGTTCGGGCATGCAAATACCCGTCTAAGGAGTGGCCGACCGGTGTTCGTGGCGCCGGTGCGATGTTCGCGCCGAACGCCTTCAACCAGAACGGCCGCGAGTACCTACTGTCAGCCAACAAGAACGTCATGGTCTGCGTGCAGATCGAGTCCCGAAAGGCCGTAGAGAATGTCGAGGCCATTGCCTCCGTTCCCGGCGTTGACATGCTGTTCATCGGACCCAACGATCTGGCGTCCAGCATGGGCTACGTGGCGTTTGACCACGCGTCGATTCCCGAGGTGCAGGAGGCCACCGCCCGGGTGCTGAGGGCTGCTCTCGACGCCGGAAAGTATGCCGGCCACTTTGCGTTGTCGGCCGAGATTGCTGCTCAGCGCTATACCCAGGGATTCCATTTCGTCAACTGCGGCGCCGATATTGTTGCGGTGGCTGCGTGGATGGCTACTGAGATGGGCAAGTTGAAGACCTTGCTGGCGGCGGCGGTTCCGGCCCCGGTGGAGACGGTCGTTCCGGAGGTTGTTGCTGAGCCGGAAGAGAAGGCTGTCCCCGCTCCGGAGGAGAAGACTGTTCCCGAGGTGGTTGCGGAGCCGATGGAGAAGATCGAGACTCCGGCACTGGTGATCGAGAAGATTGCTCCGGTGGTGGAGACAGTTGAGACCCAGGCTGTGACAGTTTAAATACTCAGGGCCGTGCGGTTGTGAGAGGGGAGGGATTTTCTTGCCTGTCGGGTATTGCGATAGATATCTAGAATTAATGACTATCTTCAGCTTGATCATACTGCTGTTATTTCTTATTTACAGAAATACATGTATCATTGTATCTTGAGATATCTGGGAGCGCTTCACATCCTACGCGGCGCTTACAATGCAACCGTGGACGTAGACATCGTACGATGGCCCGTGCACGGGAGATCCGGGCTTGGCACCGGAGCATCCGATCAGTCATCCGGAGTAGCCCGGAAGACGTATGGTATCATAAAACATGTCACATAGTTTGGAAAAGGCATGGATATAGAATCAGAGAGCCAGAAATTGGGCGTCAAAGTTTTATTTACGGGAGAGATAAAGAAATAAAGGTAAGAGGAAATAAGGCCTGCCGCCATTTGCCATTTACCGTCCTGAATTTCCTCCCAACCACAAACCGCCCAAAATATCGAAAACAAAAAATTACAGACTTCAAGAACAAGATGGATTCCTCAAAGAGATCTGTACAGACGATATCGACAGAGATTATAGCCAAGAACACTGGCACGTCCCCTCACCAAGAGTATATAAACCAGCGGAAAAAAGCAAGAAAATATCAGCAAAAGTGGCAAGCCACGGAACAAAACTGGGAATCAACAACAGCTGTCACTAAGAAAGCGGCCAACAGAACATAATCTTGTAGACGGCGTGCTTAGTATAGATAGCGGAAACCCTTTGTCCGCGGAGCACCGCCCTCGCTGTCGCTAGTCTCGGTGCTGACTCCCTCCTCACGGTCAAGCTTGTGGTTAAGATGACTGAGGTAGAAGCGCAGGCCAAGAGCGCAGACCATGGCAAAGCCGAGGATGGAAATCATGGCAGCAAAAGACTTGACGTAGTACGGGCCGTACTTGGCGGGCCAGATGTACGAACCCGGGATGGAGCCGATGTTGCCCATGGCGTTGACCATTGCGATGGCAGCGGCCTTCTTGGCAGAGGGGCGGGTGATGGTGTTGGAGATCCAGGCAAGGAGCACGAAGCCGCAGGCATAACCGGCTGTGTCAATGTTAGAATGTAAGATCGGACTGGCCTGCAGGTTGCTGTGGGAATGGGGGGCACTTACTGGTCATCATGAACATGGCAAAGTAGCGCGGGGCCGTGGAACGAGTGCAGATGGAGATGATGTAACCGACAATGCAGGCCAGACCGGGACCGAGGAAGTGGAAGTACCGCTCTCCGGTCTTGTCGGCGTGCCAAGCGTTGATCAGGGACACAAGAACGGTCCAGATCCACGGAGGAGCAGTCAGGAGAAGGGTTTTGGTGGTTCCGTATCCAAGAGCTTGGGTAATGGTGGGGAAGAAGAAGGAGAACTATTCACGATGTTAGAATAAATTGGCACATCGAGGTGTCAAGCATGGGAAGAAAGACTTACGCTGAGACCCATGATGGTGGTGTGGTACACCAATCCCAAGAACCAAACCTTGGGATCAGACACAGCCATCTTAAGACCCTGCCACGACGAGATCTTCTCGTCCTCCTCATGGTCCTCAGGCGAACCGTTATCGATGGCCAGGCGGAAATGAGCAATGGTCTTCTCCTCCTCACTCAGCCAGACAGTAGTCTTGGGGTAGTCAGGAAGGATGAACACGGCAATTCCAGCCACGACGACAGTGATGGCACCCTCGATGATGAAGAGCCAGCGCCAGGCAGCAATACCCGAAGCCCCGTCCATGTCAGACAGGATACCAGCAGCAATCAGACCACCGAAGGCCTGGGCAGCAAGGTTACCGGCGTTGAGAAGGGTGACACGCAGCTGCATCTCCTTGCGGGTGTACCAACGGGAGAGGAAGTACACCGAACCGGGGAACAGCGAGGCCTCGACGGCACCGAGGAAGAAACGGCACATGATGGCACCGGGAGCGTTGTGCACGGCGCCGGTAGCGGCCGAGATCACACCCCAGATGGCAACCATGGCACACAGGTACCAACTGGGCCTGGTGATGGCGTTGAGAATCATGTTGGACGGAATCTGCATCGACACGTAGCCGACCAGCAGAATGGAAATGCAGGTCTGGTACTCAACATCACTGAGGCCCAGATCGCGCTCCAGACCCTTGAGACGGGCGTTGGCGAAGTTGTTGCGGTCGATGAAGTTGAGAATGAACAGCACCATCAGCGTAGGGAAGATGCGGATATCCATCTTGCGCACAAGCTTGCGCTCGGCCTCCGGGCTCCATGTGGGGATGTTGAGGGCCATGGTCTCACCCGCCGAGGTGTCGAAGACGTCCTTCTCTGACATCTTTTCCTTCTCAGACATGGTGACGGATTATCAGATTTCTAGAAAGGGGGAAATGGCAGCAGGATGAAGAAAGAAAAGAAAGTGGGGGAGGTGATCCAGTTCCAAGGGGGGGTGGACAACGACGAGGTCTTCAGAGGGAATACAGCAAAGGGGAGTAGAAGACTTGGGGAGAAGACTTCACAGCAGCTGATTGACCGTAGATGTCGGACTGGACAGGGAGAGAAGATCGAGAGGAAGAGAAAGAAGAAGGATGATGGCCAAGAAATGTGACGGATGATCGTGTCGAGATGTAGTCCGGAGGAAGATATACGGAAGATCAAGAGAGTGGACGGGAGGCTCGAGAATAAATGCACGGAGGGGCCAAGTGATTTCTAGTGTGATAGAAAGGAGAGGGTGAATAGCCGACAGGAGACACGGCGAGAGAGATCAGAAGAAGCACAAGTCAATGGCAAGAACAGATCCGTAGCTTAAGCTGGAATAATACAGCTCAGATATCAGGGTGGTTCGGGCTTATGCAGTTGTGACCAGGCGGCAAAGCCAAAGATAGAGTCAGAGGAGGAATTGCACGAGAGAAGACTGGACAACGGGCACAGGGATAGGAGCAGGGGCAGGGATGGTGGCAGTTGGCCATGTGCAAAGGTTGATTGAGACGAGTTTAGTTTGTAATGAGTAATAGTGTAAGTGAGGATGAGTATCAGAGGCAAAGCCTGTTAGGAAAGAAGCTTGGGCCTAGACAAGGATTGAACATGAGTAGGGTCCAAAGATAGAGCAGGGGCGTGATGCTGATAGAGACGCACGCCGGGGTAGCCACAGAGTCGGAAAAGAAACTCAGAGGTCGAAGTGCGTGAACTGTTTCCCGGCCCGTGGTCCTGGAGCCCGGAACCGAGACTGCTCGCGTGGATGAAGGTGTCTGTGATAGCTGTCAGAATGAGCATACGATGGCTCCACCGCAGTCGTCGGAAGAAGGCTGGTTTGGCTGTTTTGCGAGTGGTAGGCTTATCGCCGGTAGACGGGGACGAGGCTGGAAGGGAAAGCTGGAGATAGTCGGACAAGAACGCGTCCTGCGAGAATAGGGGCGGGTATAGACACAGGGAGGTGTGGGGGATAGGGGTATCGATAACTGCCTGGGCAAGAAGACGGGACAGTTAGGTCAAGTTAAGATAGCAAAAGGTGTGCGTTCGATTTGAGTCGAGGTCTCCGGACTGGCTCCGGAGCCGGGCTTGGATATCGATAAGAGCACTGGAGGACCAAGCATACGAATGTGGCCCCCAAACTTCCAATCCACGTAGAAACACACACACACACACACACTTGCTGCCAGTGTGTCTATCTCACTATAACGAGTTGGAGATTGCGTGTGGGTGTCTTAGCCGCAGCCGCCGGGGCGGATATCAGGAGTCGCCGAGTGATAAGATGACAGCAAGAACACGAAGCTCCGAAGTTAGATATCTCCACCACACTTCGATTCCCCAGAGCTCTCATGGACTTTAGGGTTTTTTGTTCCGGGTTTACAGCAGGCTGACAATTGCTTAACCAATTTTTCTTTCAATGGATGTAGAGTTCCCCAGTTGGATTTAGTGCTTCGGTAATAAGCTCTCGGTCCGGGCTCCGTGCCGAAGCCAGACGGAGGCTAGTCGAGGGGCAAATGGCGCCAAAGAATACCAAACATGAGTTTCTTATAGCAACCGGATCCTTCTTAGCGGAGGAAAAAAAAACACTAGTAGGCATGTGTGAATGGGGGTTGGCCTGGAGGAATTTGGAAATGTGGGATTCGGGAGTGGCTCCATGTTTGAGCGGGCGCCCTAGTCATAATACTGCGGAATCTGAGATGCCTTGATCAGGGCAGATTGGAACTTCGAAATAGCTGATTAGATATGGGACGGTGACACTAGAAGTCTCGTCACAGAGTCCGGTCCTCGGCCTTGGTCTTGACTTCGGGTCGGAGCCGGAACAGAAGAATCACTCACTGGATCTGTTGAGTGACACATCAAGTCAGCTTCAACTTTAGCCGCATATCATCAGACTTGTACTTAGGCCGGATGCTTCGTTTGACGGACTTCTTTCGTCTGAATCTCCAACAAAGCACTCTCAATGTTGACGACTTTTGCTTGCCACCACAACAACACTTCATTGCCTCTCTGAAGCTACATCTCACCAACTCTCACCCTCAAAAGCAAAAAGATGGAAACTCCTACGTCGAACCGTGCCTGTGTGTGGGTTGCCGCCCGCACGGTTGAGATCCAGGAACGGCCTATTGTGCCCCCGGGCCCCAATGAGGTGCTTGTCAAGATCATGAGCACCGGCATCTGCGGCTCCGACTGCCACAACTACGAGAGCTCGACCGTGTCCCGCCAGCTGGTCATGGGCCACGAGTCGTCGGGCCTGATCGTGCAGGTCGGCAGCGCCGTGAGCGACCGCACTGTTGGCCAGCGCGTGGCCGTCGAGCCGGGCTTCGCCTGCATGGAATGTGAGTTCTGCGTGCGCGGAAACCCCAACATCTGCGCCAACCTGAAGTACTGCGGCCTGGACCCCACCGACGGCACGCTGTGCCAGTACTTCACCTGCCCGGCCTCGATGACCGTGCCGATACCGGAGTCCGTGTCGTGGGAGGAGGCCGGTGCCATCCAGCCGCTGGCTATCGCCGTGCAGCTTGCGCGCCGGGCCAGTCTGAGCGCCAACCAGACCATGGCCATTTTGTGAGTAAGATCTGGGGCTGTTAGTTCCGTGTCGTGAACTTGATGCTGACCCGGTGTTCAACAGCGGCTGTGGCCCCCTTGGCCTGCTTATCCTGGCGGTGAGCAAGGCGTACGGCGTGAAGAAGATTGTCATGTTCGACATTGAGAAGTCGCGCACCGACTTCGCCGTGTCATACGGCGCCGACGCGGGAATCGTCACCCCCAAGAACTCCGACCCGACTGCGAAAGACTCGCTCTCGTTCGCCCAGGACTACGCGAAGCAGATCATCGGTGAGCAGGATGTCGGCGCTGGCTTCGACGTCACTGTGGAAGCTTCCGGTGCGGAGGTGTGCGCTCAGATGGCCATCTGCATGCTCAAGCCCGGTGGTACTTGCATCCAGGCTGGTCTGGGACGCCCTCTTACTGCTGTGCCGTTGTTCCTGCTCACGGCCCGCGAGCTTAACATCAAGGGTAGGTTGTTGCCCGGCAGATAACGAACTGGTCATGACAGTATTAGCTAACAATCTCTCCTAGGAACCGTGAGATACACCCCTGGATGCTTTGCCGATGCCATTAGCCTGTTGGCCCGTGGCAAGGTCAGCTTGAAGCCTCTCATCACTTCGACGTATGGATTGACACAGGCCGGAGAGGCTTTCGAGGCCCAGCACGCGCGGAAGGACATCAAGATTATTATCAAGAACCAAGAGTAGATTAGATTGATAGTTCATGCATATATGGAGTTTAGGAAGAATTATCTGATTTGCTACGTCTTCTGCCGAGGGTGCTGGTAGAAGACTCGAAGTGGTAGCCCATATCCACCCTGAATAACCCTAGCCACTGACACGAACATGCACAACCATGCCATAGGTGAACGCTTGCAAGCGCCGGTTCACAGTGTGATCAACGCTCATCCTTGAACCGGAGACATCTGAGCCTCCGCACTAAGCCCCCACGAAAATAGCTCTCGTCGGATGTTGCACCCTGCATAAAACAGTGCATGCTCTGACCCTATTGGGTGCTTTCACGCGCGGGCCAAGTCCGCGTTCCCGTAGTACCCCGCGCAGTTATCTGCACTTATCAGTTATCTTCTACAGGGAAAAGTAAGAGTGTTGTGTTGTGTTTTCAAGAGTAATCAAGAAGTCCTGCACGTATCTGAAGCGAGGATATATGCATGATCAAAAGACCTTCCGACTACTTGAAGGAAATCAAACAGATAACCTAAAGGAATCATCCAACTCAATTCCACAGTTTGAAGCTTCTGTTGGGTGCACATATATCGCAATGGCGGGAATACTGACTCTCACCTCAGGGGTAAAAATGCCCAAGGTAAGCACTCTCCCTATATTCAATGATAAGCCCCTCCCAAGTACTAACACTGATATCAGGTTGCCTACGGTGTTGGAACCGTGTGGATGCGAGAGAGCCCCGGGGATATCGACAGAAAGATCGTTGACGGTATCAAGGCTGCTCTGGCGGCTGGATTCCGGCATCTTGATGCTGCCGTGTGTAAGTCAACGTCACGGCCCCACCCGGACGTCCGGGGCTCAGCGGCCGCCAAGGAAACCGCCCATTGCTTTGAGTCTATGCCTCGAACTCTGTACTAACTTTGAGTCTATAGATTATTCCAACCAACGGGAGCTCGGTGTGGCCCTGCAGGAGTCAGGAGTCCCCCGATCAGATATATTCCTGGCATTTAAAGGCCTGGACAACTCAAACCTTGAGGGTGACTTGAAGTCATCACTGGAGCTGATGCAGACCGACTATGTCGACCTTTACATGCTTCACATGCCTGGAAGCCTGACGGATACTGAGCTACAGGCTACCTGGGCGTCACTTGAAGCGTGCCAGAAAGCCGGCCTGGCCAAATCAATCGGGGTGTCAAACTGCGCCATCCGCCACATCTCCGCCATTCTTGCTACGGCCACCATCCGGCCAGCGGTGAACCAGGTTGAGCTCCATGCCCATCTGCAGCAGCCGGAACTGCGGGCGTATCTGAAGAAGGAGGGAATCGTCTGCGAGAGTTACTCGACCTTGACACCGTTGAAGGGTGCCAGTGCGGTTCTCCCCGTGGTGTCCCGGATCGCGACCAAGTATGGCGTTGATGATACGCTGGTGCTTCTGCGGTGGGCACTTGACCAGGATATGCCTGTTGTCACTACTACCTCCAAGCCGGAACGTATGGCATCTATTGTTAAGGGTGTTGACGGGTTCAAGCTGGAGGAAGGGGAAATCCTAGAGATTAATGAGGCCGGAAAGGATATCAAGATTCGAACATACCCAGGAGAGGATAGTGTGTTGGTTGAATAGAAGCAATGATACATAGGAAACAAAATGGTTTAGAATAGCAACCATCGTTCATTAATCTGGACATAATATTCTATACAACTACTCCTTAACTTCTCTCAGAGCACCTCCAGCCGTGGAGAAGAACATTCCGTTACTCTCAACACTGCGCTGGTCCTGGAGCTTATTCGCAGTCTCAACTCCTCCAACCGGAACCTTAAACTCGAATTTCTTCCCCTCGTGACCCGGAACAGGATACGGCCACGGCAGCCACTCCGGCAGCAATCCGATCTGGCGCAGCACCGTCGACTGGTCCCAGGTAATGTGCTCGTGGTACAGGCGATCACCACGGATGTTGACCACGGCGCAGAACGGGATACGCATGGACTTGCCGGTGGCGGGAATACCGGGAAGACTGGATGGAATCAAGATGTTAGTGTTTGATACTGTAGTTGGGATTGCAGACAACACGGGAGGGGGATACTGTACTTACAGCCAGTCAATCTCGCGGTCGTGCGTCATCGTGAACACGAACTCCTCGATGATCTTATCAACGCCGACAGTCCGGCTGATGAGTTCCATAGTGACATCCTCCGGGTTAGAGAAGATGAAATGGTTCTTGTAGAAGTGCGTAAGCAGCTTCCGACCAATCCCTCCCGTCATCTACACATGTTTAGTGGTTAGCAGTGTTCGTTGGGGAGATGTATTTGGCCTATTCACTTACAGTCGGGATATGGTTGACATAAGGCTCCTTGACCATAGTGCCCATGGTCTTCTCAGCCGACCGGTCTTCGAACTCGAAGTACGCGTGCTCCTCCCAGATCGGCTCCAGGTCGAAGAACGGGCCGCCCATGAGCGGCTTAATGAAAGCGACCGAGCGGCTGTGGGCCAGAGCAGCGGCGGCGTAGTTGAAGTCCGGCAAACCGGGGACAATGAACGCCGCCGACTTTACTTGGTCGTACGTGTACACTGTGACCCCGGCAGCCAGGGAAGTCGGGGCCGCCTTGACTCCGCCGAGTTGCATCAGCTCCGGCTTGCTGGTGGCGGTCGACAGATCCCAGGAGGACACGTAAGTCACGGTGCTCTGGAGCTCGGGCAGCTTGGCCAGTGCTGCCTTGAAGGTCTCAGCGAAGCCAGACGGGTACTCTTCCGGAGTTCCATACACTGCAATTCAGAAATGTTAGCACTGGCTATGTGCCGCGTCCTATATGTGTTGCCGGTCATATCTGCCTACCTAGAACCGTCACCTTGGTCTTGTCATCACACTCCGGGAGATTCTTCATCGCCTCGATCGCCTTCACCAAAGCATTCTCAGCCGTCCAGCTTCCCTCAGCGGCAGCAAATGTGCCAAAAGACACCCGGACCACAGCATAGCCCTCTTCGGCCCATTTGTACTGCGGCATCGGGTCCAGGGTAGTCGACGGGGGCTCCGCAGACGGGAACGGCGCCAGGTTGTAGCTGGGATCCACCACCACCAGGCCGGGGCCATGGCCGCGGCGAGTCAGCGGCGGCTGGATGGAGGCATTGGGCGCCAGCGAGATGTTCGCGGCGCTGGGGAGAGGGACTTCCGAAGACTCGGCGGCCATGTTCAAGGGAATGTATACGTGAGTTCGGGGTTATGGTAGGGTTAGGGTTCGGAGGAGATGTGTATTATGGTTCATAGAGGAATAGTGCACATCCTAGAGAGATCGGCAGCTGCACTTATACACGACTGTTATCCGATTCTTGTAGAATCTCTTCCGGCTTAGAAGTTTTGCCTCTTCGCTGATAATTGGGAGGAATACCCGCAAATCGGAATTCCGAACACTTCAGAGCTACGTTGAGTCGAACGATTCCGGCGGCCGTTGGAAACAGCCGGCGCCATATCTGGAAATCCACATCGTCTGCGACCCCTGTTATCGACCGGATGTGCGGGGTCGGAACGGAGCCCGGGCCGAGCGAACCCTAACCCTAACACATCATGATTCGTCCCTTCAACGGGCTGTTCTGCTACCGACATCGGTGCGCACATACCACTTTCTGAATATCTGGCATTTGGAAATCTGATAAGATTGCTGTGGTGGGTAGGTTCAAGATCGGATGTAGGGATTCGGATCAACGCCGGCTCCAGATGATTAGATAGTCGCACACGCCCACTCCATGCCATTGATTCTGTAAAGTCATTGATACAGCCTCATCAGTCTCTCTTCAGTACGTGGCGGAAATCAGGTGGTATTGTATTTTCCAAATGTGGTAAGGTAAGGTACACAGCTAGCAGCATAGGAGTTGTGCTTAGTAGCAAGATGTCTATCCCCTCTCACCACTATCAAGTACCCGGGAACGTCGGAAAGGAGCCGTAGTTCGGGGTGTCAAACTCAAACAACTCGGATCCAGGGATCTGGAACCAGAATGATGAGTCTTCAGGCACTGCTGACCACGTAGCCACTCCGGCAGCTGCACCCGTAGCCGGATCTCCTCCAACCGTCCCGCGACTGGGCGGCGGCCGCCCAGCATCCCCTCCGCCGCCAACAAAGCTGGCCACACTACTAGCTGCAGCAGATCCATCCACTGATGACGACCCAAACGGCGAGTCATGGGCCACAAAGTGGTGCGGCGGTGCTAGTTGATGGTGGAACCCACCGGAGTTGACCCGCGGCGCATGACGCAGTTGGGTCGACTGTGGAGGATCTAGTGGGGCCGGCGGATACTGAGTCCAACGTCCCGGAGCCGCAGCTGGGACAGGGACCACGGGCCCGGAGTCAGGAGCC
The DNA here is from genome assembly GCA_001510575.1 of Knoxdaviesia capensis. Classification (NCBI taxonomy): domain Eukaryota; kingdom Fungi; phylum Ascomycota; class Sordariomycetes; order Microascales; family Gondwanamycetaceae; genus Knoxdaviesia; species Knoxdaviesia capensis. The sequence continues at coordinate 1,901,288 of LNGK01000004.1, read as the reverse complement.
TCACCCAGCTCTTTCAGGCGTGCTTGGTACCCTGCGAGCAACTGCTCGATGATGCTTCTGCTCCGCCGCGCGCCCGTCCAGCGGGATTCGAGATCTTTCAGGAAGTGGACGCACTTTTCCACATCAGCCATGAGTTGACCGTTGGGTTGGGCGGTGGGCATGCGTAACCTATTTGCAAGTTGATCTGTTAGGAAAAGCTGGATACAAATGGTGATGTGTGGGGGGAACCGTACAACACGACTCCAGATAGAGTCAGGTAGTGAACACAGAACGCAAGGTGGTGCGATGGCGGCACTAGATCACGCACAAGTTCGGCGGCGTCGATGCAGCGTTTTGCCGCGCTTACGCATTGCGATATGGCGTGCGCAACTTCGCTGTCGTTTGGCCTGCCGGAGGTACGGCGGGGGTGACCGGCAACGGACCTAGCATCGAGAGTAACACCAATGACGTTAGCATAAGGTTCGTTGACCGATACATCTGAGCCTATAAGGACGAACATACCTGTATAAGTTTAATATGGACCCAGCGTGAACAATAGCCATGATCACTGCCATAGTGAGTCCGGAATCGTCGTGACTGCGCCGCTGAAGTACGCGAAGGTCCTCCGGGACACTATCCTCCCACCGCTGCAGTTCGGCAGCTAGAGTGCTGACACGAGTAAGGAACCGGCGCACACGGGTTAATGCTCCGGAGGCAAGCTCGCGGATGCGGCGTGGGGAATTTAGCTGTTGGATCTTTCCGGCAATACGGCACAGGCGGCCGAAAGCAAGGAAGCCGCTGGTTGATTTTGACGAGCCGGATGGTGCAACCGAGGTTGGAGAGGTGTTGGATCCAGCGTGCCGAGATACTGATGTGGGGGTCGCCGGGAGCCGTTGGTTGCGGAAGTTGAATTCCAGCTCATCGTCACTGAGATCGAGGGGAAGCTCGCAGTAAACGTCTTCATCCTGGGCCGACATGGGCCGGCCGAGACATGTCGACGTGACTCTGGTAGTAGGGGTGTTAGAATGAGACCCTTTCGCCGGGAACCAGAGATAAAGCACTCTTACCTGTCAATTGTGTAGACAGACCACCATATGCGGCGAGTGATCTGTTGTTTGAGAAACTCCTTTGCGTCGGACGGAGCTGAGTTTGGAGTCAACGGCAGCATCTGGTCGGGCTGTTAGTAACAATCTTGTTCCATCAATACTAGTTAAGGGGGCAACCAGAGCCTACCAGTTGACTACTCATATGCAATCCAATATCCATGGCAGCTCGGACTGCCTGGCCGGCAAGGAGCCAACTTTGAGTAAGAGTGTTCCACCCCGCAGAGCACATTGATAGCAGAGCCAGGCACTGAACCCGCTCAACCGAAGCCTCGCCAACAGACGAAAAGTACAGCAACAAAGCCTTCTCGTAGTACTCGAACCCGGCAAACCCGCCAGAATCCTGATTGCCGGCTCCTCCGGCCTGCCACAGACTTGACGCGCAGGCGCACACCGAGAAGAACAGCAACAGGAACTTTGGGTCCCGCGCCGTATTAGCCGCCGAGCCGCCGCGCACCATCTCCCGGTACCGTTGCAAGAAATGTGGCTTGAACAGCACTGGGAATGTGGCGTGCAGCTTGTCGAAGTACAGACCCACTAGAATGTCGGCAATGTACTGCGGCGGCCGGCTGAGCTCGTCCGGCCGTGGGAGGAACGGAACTGCCGGCCAGATTTTCCCGCGAACGAACAGCGGGATTTCAAGGTCTTTGGCGGTTTGTGCCTCCGTCGGCGGAGCCTGGCCGACCTCCAGCGGTGTGTTTGACGCCGAGGTTGGGGCAGCGGGGGATAGACTGTGGACCGCTTCGATAAGCATGGCATTGGCGGATCCGCCGACAAATCTATAGAAGGAAGGTTAGCTTAACTCTATAGTTGCCAACAGGGGCCCGGCCAGTTACCTTAGTCTGCCGTATGAGTCCCGGACAAGTGCTCCGGCCTTGCTTGAGGCGGATTCAGGGCCAGAGTCGAGACCGGGCCGTGAAAGTTCGGGGCCGGCGTCTCCGTCACTATACGCGGCGTCCTCGTCGGACTCCGACGTGGTGGTATCATTGGCCTGTTGTTGGGGCTGAAGGACAGCTTTACGCTGAGCGTCATCCACAGAGTCACCAGTGGCATTGGCTGCTCCTGAGGGCCGCCTTCCAGCCGCGGCCGCCCCACGCAAGCTGAAGGAGGATCCGCGTCTCCGGTCAACGGACTCGCCTTCGTCGATACTGCTGCGAACCTTTTCCCGAACACTGCGCAGATCCGGCATCGACCGGAGGACTTGGGCTGCCTGGACTAAATCATCTGATGGTGGCTGCCCCTGCGAGAGTGTCTGGTTCTGGCTGTTGAGTGTTTCAATTGATGTGCTGAGCTCGGCGGCAAGAGACTCTAGCCGATGACACAACATGTCCATCTGCTGGACACGGGTCTCGAAAGAGCCGGCATATCTGACAGGAGTGGAGAGTCAGCATGGGCACGAGGCGGGGAAGACGTTATGCTGTTGGACTGTTGAGGAAGGGAACATACTGCCGGCTGGATGAAGCGTTGTCTGTGCTTCCCGGGTATTCACATGTTTTGTTCCGTGAACTGCAGTTATGACACGGGGTCTTCCCGTCACATTTGATCTGGACTCGGAGAGAAAGGTCAGCAAGCGGCCATCAAGGTAAGGGCAGTCTTCAGTGTCCCACTGGAGCACGCCCCGTCTTCAAAGTGAGGGCAGTCCCACCTTCTTCCGCCGACATGCGGCACAGGCCTTCCACACACGTGCCGACCCGCTCTTCGGCATAGCACCTGCTGGTGCCGTTCCCGTGGACCCAGCTGCAACCGACGCGATCGATGCAGAGTTCAGGCCGGCCGGGGCATCTGGGTCGGTGCTTCCACCCGGGCTGGCGCCGCCGTTGACATCAGCGGTGCCGGCCATCAAATGGTCGTCGTCCTCTTCCCGCCGCTTCGAGAGCATCCTGCAACGGTGTGAGGGGAGGCGGCTGGGAGAGAGTTGGAAGCCAGATTCAGCGGCAGCTGCAGGGGAGACAGGCAATGGAGTCTTCTATAGCACAAAGCCAAGGTGAAGAAGAGTCTAGAAGCGTCCAATATACGACGTGCTTGATTTCAGATGTGGTCTGCTTGTGCTGGTTGTTTTGGCCTTTGGGTTCTCTGATTCCGTGGTGACAAGTCTGTCAAAAGACGAGCGGATATGGGCTTTTTGAAATACTGGGCCCAGTCCAGACAGCCAGCAAGCCCTAAGCCAGGTCTGACAAACGACTTGCTGGTAAAAGGCCGAGTACCCCCGGAATATAGGCAAGTTGACAGGGGCAGACCTGGTCACTGGCGAAGATTGGCGACTGGGTCTAGGGTCCAATCAATGATGCGATTCTCCCGTTTGAGTCAGTTCCACGGACTTGAAAGCCTCTTTTGTCACAAGCCAATGAGTGGTTCTTCCGCTGCATCAAGAGCAGTGGGATGGCTTATCCGTGTAAGTCAGGCTCACCGTATATCCAGTCAGAGTCTCGAGTATTCACTCAACCCGCACAATATGGGCCACTAGGTTAATCAAGCGTGGAAGATACCTGAGGAACACTTGGAGATAACTTATATTCAATAAATATCCAATAAATATCCACTGTTCACAGGCCGGCATCGGGAGCTAGTGTGGAATAAAACCGGAGCCCAGCACGTTTCCGCATCCGGGGCCTGAGAAGAGCCAACCCTAAGTGCTAGGGTTATGTTAGGGTTAGGAGGCATACGCCACAGCCGCCCCACCTTGGCCGGTTTCTTCAGCCACACCACTCTGGACAACTTTCAGGAGCTTCAATGTTGAAGCTATTCACACAACACAAATCTTGTCCTTCTCCAATTGACGGTTCCATTCCTTTCTAACTGGATTTTCCTTCGTTTGCATCTTTTGATAAGCATCAGTTGTTTTCTTTTATCACGCTCTTTTTCATTCTCTCTGCTTCATAGTCACTCCCTTTCTCTCCCTTCATTCCCCACCCCGCGGCGCGGTACCGCGCTCTTCCAACCATCGCCATGGCCGATGGTCTAGACACCCGCACGGAAGCCGTGGCCTCGGCCATTGCCGAAGAACCGCTACGCACGACCGTTGAGATTGCGGAGCCCGCTCCGTCAAGCCCCCCGGAGAAAGAACCGCCCCCGGAGTCGCCCTCTGATATTCGGAGAAGGACGTGGGTGATTGTGTCGTTCTGGCTGATTGTCATCTTCCTAGGGCTGCCATTCTGGTGGTCAACAACGACGATCTACCGAGCGACGCTCCCACTGGATGAAATGATGAGCTGGGCGGAAGGAAAGGTAATTGCCAGCGTCCAGTATCTCTAATGCTACTCTGTCCAGTCCGCTGATATGCCCCCCCTTCACCTTTTAGGCTTGCCGCCCCGTGTTTCCTCTCCAAGTTGCCATTCAAGCCGCGTCGATGCAAGACCAAGACGCCGAGAACCTCCTCCGCCACACACAACACGCGCTCGATGATCTCAACGACTTCACTGCCCACCACCTGCGGCTACACCTCTCCCCCAACGCTGCGACCAGTGCGCCCGGCCAGTCCATCACGCGGGTGCGCGATGGCATTGCCCTGGCCATCCGGCTGGAGCCGGGCGATGCGCTCCGCTCTGCGCTCGACCCACACGAACCCATAATCACAATCACGTACCCGCCGAACACAGCACCGTCGCACCCGTCGCAGTCGTCGTCCGCTCTGGCTACCTACATTGCATCTGAGCTGCGTACTACCTTTGCGGAGGAGCGTGCCGTGATCTCTTACATCCTGTCCGGGAGCCCCGCCTCTGCCGCCGCGACCAACGGGGGGAGCGGTAACGATCCTTCGAAGAGTTTGTCTGCAGATGTTGCCGATGCACTGTCGAAACGCTCGACGCGCTCTCTGCAGTACTCCCCGACGTACCACTTGACATTCTCTTTGTTCACGGACGGCCCCACCCCGAATACTTGGGATATCGAAGCCGCCGTTGACGAGTACCTCCGACCGATCCTGACCGTTCTCCGGCCGATTCACAACTTCACTATTGACACCCAGGTGCAGTTATATGCTACCCCCGGTGTGCAATCAGCTGTTCTGCGCCGCGAAGACCTAGCCTACTTCATCAACTCTGCCGAGTGGCCTCTATCGCCTTCGATTGGCGCTGCGCCGACCATCAACTTCGTTGTTTTCGTCGGCAACCAAACCATCCAAGCCGCCGATGGTATCTCTGCGGCTACATCGCAGTCATGGCTCATTTCCAAATGGGGTTCAGTCCACCTCCTGACGCCACCTGCAGCCACCGCGGCAGACGGCTCGCACCTGTCGTCCGATGCGCTCAAGGATGCGATGCTTACCTTTGCCGGTGATCTCCTGAGCCTAATAGGCACCCCGCAGACCGGCTCGCTACCGCTCCGACTGGCGACACTCTCGCGCGTGCGTAGCGCCGACCTCCTGCAACGCGCCGCGTCCACCCTCGGCTCGCTCGCGCGCCTCACCCAGGCTCTCCCCTCAATCGCCATCCCGCGGAGTGTCTCCGACGGCGTGGTGAAGAGCATCTCGCACCTAGAGCAAGCGTGCGCAACGCTGGGCGAGCCGCGCGGCCTTGAGCACGCCCGTGTTGCCGAGGAGGAGGCCGAGCGGGCGTTCTTCGAGAAGAGCATGGTTGGCCAGCTCTACTTCCCCGAGGAGCACAAGGTGGCTGTCTACTTGCCCCTCCTCGGACCCGTGTGTGCGCCGTTGTTCCTCGCGTTGATCAATGAGATCAAGGCGTGGCGCAAGCGGCGGCGCGAGCGGGCGGAGGAGGCCCGGGCGAAGAAAGCAGAGTAATATGTGAGGGAAGACGTGCGTCAGTTGCTTCTGCAACCCTAACTCATGGCTGCCTTGCTTGCCGTTTGTCGATGCCGCTAATCCGGGTTGTGTCTGATGGATTTCCCGGTCCTGTTCATATTCACCTTTTCCTTATGTTTTTAATCATCTTAGAGCGTTCTCTGTTTGTTCATGCTAGCTAGGGAAAATGGGATATTTTTGCTACTCAGATTTGCCAGAGCCAGACTCGCGTGAAAAGCTGGACAACCTTATCCTGTGAAACCCCTACCCGAGCTCACCTACACATCGTTACTCCCATGCCATCAGCCGGGGTTATCGACAGCAGATCCTCTCAGAAAAGCCCACTGGGTCCCGATATATTGAGTCCATATAGCCTCATATATGAGCAATCTATCAGTATATGCTTGCATAACCTGCTGCATACATCAATCATCTCTTGTTCACCCGTTGAACGCTGGTCCAGGACACGGCATGTCAGCTCCCGAAAGCGGAACGGAGCATGGATTCACCGTCCTGCTCGGCTTGTTGGACCGTTTCTCCGTGTCGGAAGCTCCTTGGCTTGCTGCTCGGGACTGAGGAACCTCGGACTTGTTGGCGGTCTGGCGCCCGAACACCCCTCTCTATCACCCTTTCTACCTTGTTATACACACTCACTGACTACGCCAAAACTGCATGGCGGTTGATAACAGGTTGTGTCCGCTCACTATCTTCCCGCGTTCTAGCAAGACTCCCTCACTGCATGTCTATACTCGATAGCATCTGTTCGCTATGCGATGTGCAAGTTCCCGGCCACACCCCAAGATCTCCCGGAGGTAAAGTGTCTATTTAGCCTCATGTGAACATTCCCATCATATATATACAAGGAATATATATAACCAGCTTCTGGGTCTCCCTCCATTCTGTCGGCGTTTGTATCATATTGCGTTTGTTTATATGATTTTCTGGGCTCTATTTCGTATCTGTCCCAGTCAATCCCGTCTGGCTCTTTCCCCACTACAGTGTTTCTAGTTCTCCTTTTCGCTTCGTTTGCAGAACATGATTCATATAAGTGATCCTGGGCCATACCCATTTATCTTTTCTATTTTCAACTCTGAAAAAGCCTGATCGATCCGGACTTTTCCTGCACTGACTTCCTCCTGTGCGTATATCCTGATATCCCCACGGCTGATTCGATTGCCGGGTTCAATTCATATCTCGCAAGCAATCACGAGTGTTTTATTCCATCCTGGGCCCTGTCGGTCGATTTGAGGGCTCTGAGTCTGGGCAATCTATTTGGTAGACACCAATATACGTGGTATATCCGTATGCAAGCTCGTGCTCTAGCTTCTCGGCTGTGGGAAGATGGAAGTCCTGAGTTTCTCCCCGTCTAGGGACTTGTCAGGCCAACGTCTTTCTATATAGGGCCGAGGTCTCGAACCCCTCTTCTATTCCTCTCTCCTTTGTCTTGCTCCTCCTCTTCCCCACCTGTCTCTCATCTTGTGGTGGTAGGTGAGACTTTCCCGGCACGCCTAATCTTTCCCAGGAGACAACATCTGCTTTCCACCGACACCATGCGCTGGCTCATCCCAACAGCCACCCTCAGCCTGTCCGCGGCCCTTGCGGCTGCGTCAGTCGGGCAGGGCGCCTCCCTCGCTGCCATCAACATCCCTGATCTGTTCCGGCGTCAGGGTGCAGTTGTGGTTGGCCGCTGTGGCGCCAACTACGATGCCCAGAAGTGCGCAGGCAAGCAGTGTTGCTCTATGTACGGATACTGCGGTGACAGCCCGGAGCACTGCAACCGATTCGGATGCAAGCCCGAATACGGCTGGTGCGATGGCCAGCCCGAGCTGGTAGAGGAGCCCGAACCGGAACCGACCCCCGAGCCCGAACCCGAGCCGGAACCTGTTCCGGAGCCGACCACAACGTCCACCACCCCGGCGGCCCCTGTCCCGACCTCGACATCCAGCACCCCGGCTCCCACCACGACTGCCGCTGCCGAGCCCGAGCCCGAGCCCGAGACCACGGCCGAGCTCGTGTGCACTAACCTCTCGTCGCCGGCCCCGCCCGCCGCCACCGAGCCCCCGGCTGCCGAACCCACTGTTCCGCCGGCGGCCGTCTTCGAGCCGTCGCTGACTGGTGAATGCGGTAATAGCACAACCTGCGAGGGTTCAACCATTGGCAACTGCTGCGCCTACTTCTTCATGTGCGGAAGCGGCCCGACTTACTGTGGCGCGCGCTGCAGGCCCGAGTATGGTCAGTGCGGCGATGACGTTCCCCCGGTGCCTTCCCTAGCCCCCGAGCCTGCGCCTGCCCCGGAGCCTGCCCCGGAACCCTCCCCCGCTCCCGAACCCGAGCCGGAACCTGTTCCGGAGCCGACGACAACGTCCACCACCCCGGCGGCCCCTGTCACGACCTCGACATCCAGCACCCCGGCTCCCACCACCACTGCCGCTGCCGAGCCCGAGCCCGAGCCCGAGACCACGGCCGAGCTCGTGTGCACCAACCTCTCGTCGCCGGCCCCGGCCCCCACTCCCGAGCCGGCCCCGGCCCCCGCTCCGGAACCTGAACCTGCTCCAGCCCCCGCTCCCGAGCCCGAGCCGGCCCCGGCTCCCGCTCCGGAACCTGAACCAGCCCCGGCCCCCGCTCCCGAGCCAGAACCGGCTCCAGCCCCTGCCCCTGAACCGGCCCCCGAACCAGCACCCGCTCCTGAGCCTCCCGCAGCGCCGCCTGCTCCTGCACCTACCAACCAGAGTACTAGCGGCCGCTGCGGCTCAGATCACACGGGAATGGTATGCCAGGGAACAACCTACGGCGATTGCTGCTCGATGTACGGCTGGTGTGGATCATCGGAGACTCATTGTGGAACCGTTGCCGGATGTCAGCCTGAGTATGGCACTTGCTCATAGATGGCCAGAAAATATGGTTAGGCATCGTCTATGGGGGTAACCTCTCAAACCGTGTGATAACACCATAGAGATAGGGTTAGGGCTGGGCTGGTGCAGAACGGCCAATCAAGCACAACATTGGAGTGAGTGCAATAAAAAGAATAGTAATACCAATTTCGCAAACTATCAGCTATAAGTGATGAACTCCAGTGACGAACTTGAAACAACAGGAACGTAGAGCCATTTTCCCAGTCCCATTCCAACTTCCATATGATACCCGCAAGTTAACAATCTGACGTCTGTCTTCCTAAGTGACCTTCCCCTCTATATTTCCGTGTACACAATCTCACGCATTGGCCGCACATTCGACCCATCATCGTCGGCGACCATCCGCGTGGTTCCATCCTTGCGCTTGATCGGCTTCCCAAGGCTCAGGAGGTACTTCTTGGGCAGTTTGTTCCACCGGTCCCGGACGGCCTTCGACGGGGGCTTCAGACCCTCAAACCACCCGGTATTCGGGTCGAACCTGCGGGGCGGTGGCTTCCGGAGCAACTTCTGCAGTTCCGGATCGTCGGGGTACTGGTCGGCCAGCTCGGCTAGCTCTTTCAGCACATTGTCCTCCCTATAAAATTGGCCCTCGTCATCGAACTCCTGATTATTGAACTCTTCACTGCTAATGCTCGGTGTGCCGTATTGTTCCGCGTCATCGTCATCGATCTCCTCGTCGTTCTCGTCGCCGTCTTCGTCCTCTTCTGGGTCGGCGCGAGCGGCTTGTTTCCGCTGCTTCTTGGACTTGGCGGCGGTTGGTTTTGGCGCTTTGTGACGGGGAGGTGGGCTGCTGAATAGCGGGCGACGGGGAACTGGAGGTCGGCTTCCAGGCCCCACAAGCTCATCATCCTCGATAGAGGCCAGGGGGGCGTCTCTGTCTCGTCTCCGGCCTCGGGAGACACTGCGAACATTGGCTTTGTTGCGTTTCATGCTGGCGCGAGTTTGCACACCGCCATTGCCGCCCTCGTTTTCTTCCCCTTCTTCTGGATATTCCTTTTCAAGTTCTTCGTCGTTGTCCTCTTGCTGGTCTTCGTCCTCCTCCTCCTCTCGCTCTTTCTCTCGGCCCTCGTCTCGGTCCTTCTCTCGCGCCTCCTCATCCTCATCCTCATCCTCATCCTCATCCTCATCCTCATCCTCATCCTCATCGTCATCCTCATCCTCATCCTCATCGTCATCCTCATCCTCATCCTCCTCTTCCTCCTCCTCTTCGTCCTCCGCTTCCTCCTGCCCTTCCTCTTGTCCTTCTCCACTATCGCGGCCACCGCGACCGTCGTCGCCACCGTCATTTCCATCTCCATCATCTTCTTCATCGTCAGAATCAAGCAGGATATTCCAACCCGGGATGTATTTCCCTCGGTAAGGAGGCCACGGCATTCCCCAGTTGAAGGCCGCGTTGTCGTGGTTTGGATCGGCTTCCCATCCGGTCTTCATCACTGCCGCGGGATACATCGTATTTGCATACTGGGCGTAATCCTCGCGGAACCTGCTGCGGAGGGTCTCAACGGGAGTTCCGCTGAAGTCTCCCCGGGATACCCAACCACTATGGTTCGGTAGACCCATCTTCTTGCCTTTGTCGTTCACGGTTCCTCCCCGCCTATGGGGAATGCCGCAACCTTTGGTTATATCTTCGTGGGCCTGGAGTTCGAGACATGATGTTAGAATTGTCAGTGAGCCCATAGATGCAAGAGACTGGTCGCCGCTACAGAGGGAGTCACTTACCTTGATGAACCTGGCTTTGTCTTCCTTTCCCCTATGTGGAACCGCTCGCAGACATCTTGAGCAATGCATGCCAGGAGACACTGTAAAGTTCTCGTCCGAGGGGCCCCAGTAGGGAGAGGGCGCTCGGCGATTCTTGGTGATGCCGGCCCTAGTCTCGTCGTCGGGTGCTGGTAGGCCCATTGCTCGGGCGGCGATCTTTGCGCCGGTTTCTGCATCCTTCGGGGCTCGTTCGGTTGTCTTCTTGGACTTCTTCTTCTTCTTGGCAGTCTTCCGGGCGTCGTCCTCGGCATCCGTGGCAGCCTCTTCATCGGCATCCGTGGCAGCCTCTTCATCGGCATCCGTGGCAGCCTCTTCATCGGCATCCGTGGCAGCCTCTTCATCGGCATCCGTGGCAGCCTCTTCCTCGGCAGCCTCCTCAAGGTCTCTCCGAGCCTTCTCCCTCTCAGCTGCCTTCTTCCTTGCCGCCTTTCTGTCTGCGTCCTTTTGCGCGCTTGTTGCTTTGGCTGCCGACTGATTCGGCGGCGTCCTCTTCGCCACGGTGGCCTTGGTTACCACCGCTGCCGTTGGTGTTTTCTTCTCCGGGGCCTTCTTTGCCGATGTCGCCTTGTCTGCCGCCTTCTTCCTTGCTGCCTTATCCGCCGCTTTCTGTTGTTGGCGGTCTGCCTCTCTCTGCGCGGCTTGATCTTCCTCGCCCTGGACATTTCTGAGCTGTGCTCCCGCTTCTCTGGCCTTCCGCTCCAGCGCTTTGGCGGCCTTCTTCGCCAGCTTCTTCTCGGCCTTGCGAGCGGCCTTCCGAGCAGCCTTTTGAGCCCTCTTATCCCGTATAGCCTCTGCTGCCGCCATCTCCGCCGCAGAAGGCCCTGCGGTGCCCCGGATTGGGTCATTTGCACCAACAGGTGATGGTTCAGACTGACCCGGAGTTTGCGGGCCAACGGCGGTTTTGGCGCGCTTTGAAGGTCGGCCGGAGGCCGGATCTGGAGACGGCGCCCTGCGCGAGTCCGTGTTGCCCCGACCAAGCTCTTTGTCCAGCTCCGCCATTTTCCTCCTCAGCTCCTCTTGCCGTCTTTTGAGGTCTGCTCTGCGTCTGTCCAGGTCTGCTTCACGCTTTGCAATCTCATCTTTTGTGGGCAGTTTTGTAGTGTCAAACTTGGGGCGCTTAGAGCTTCGAGTGTCACCAGCTGGAGCAGATCCTGCTCTACGACGCGCCGGGATCCGGTCGTCACCGCCGCCGTGCCCGTCGTCTCCGTCATCATCGTCGTCGTCGCCGCCATCATCACCACCGTTGCCATCCCCACCACCACCGCCGCCGCCGCCTCCATCTCCATCTCCGCCTCCGCCTCCGCCTCCGCCTCCGCCGCCACCGCCGCCGTCACCACCATCTCCATCACCGGGTCCCCCGGTTGCCCATGGTTGATTTTTCTCGCGGCGTCGTGCAGCTCGAATGGCTTCCAGCGTTCCATAGAGCGGGTCATCGACGGGTAGGAGATCATCAAAGTAGTTGGACGTGTAGCAGTCCCACGGCGTGATGACAACAGATGGTTTAGTGTGCAAGGGCAATAGCACACACTCGCGCATGTGCTTTCCACGGGAAGTCCACGGCACTCCTTGGAGAAACTCATGCCGGCAATAGGGGCAGAAGACTGCCATCTTGCCACAGATTCCCCGGCAGTTCTTCCGGTGGATCTCTCTCCTCAGGGGTGTGAGATTCTTCCATCTGTAACCACATTTTTCACAGCCTCGTCGTGGCGGCTTGTTGGGGTCGCAAGTATGGCCAGATATCTTGTCGGTAGTCGTTCTCTGGTTGCATTTGGGGCACCAGCAGGACTCCTTGTTGGCTCTAGGCATGCAGACACTGTCGTGGTGAGCTCGCTCGTGTTCATCTGTCATGGATATGAAGTGGTATCCGCATCGGTCACAAAAGGTGTATGCCTTCTCCAGCCCGCATGCCCGTGATATCTTCTGGTGAGGTCCGTACTCATCGCGGTGGCTGGCGGCTTCATCAAGATTGGGTCCACCAAGCACTCCAGACCGTTTAAGAATTTTATGCTTGCCACAGAATTCAGCTATGTTTGGGGGAGGAACCAGTGTAAACATGGCTCTCGTTGTCTTGGTATCGTAGGGTTGCTTGCCCGGATTCTGTTGCTGTGCGGCGGCTGTCACGGCTTTCACAGCCTTCCTCTTCTTCGCAGGGTTGCCCGTGTTCCCGGGATCCTCAGCAGCCTGGCGTTTGGCCTCACGCCTGGCCTGCCGTTCTTGAGCCTTCGCAGCCTTTGCTGCCGCTTTGGCTCTGGCACCTGTGGACTTGGTGGTACCTGTGCGGGGGTCTGCGCCAGTCTCCCCATCATCGGGACCGTCCTCGTCGTCACCGGTACCACCATCGCCATCGCTATTGTTATCTTCATCGCTACTAGCCGCGGCCCCGCCACTGCGGTTTCCACCCTCATCGTCGTCATCGTCATCGTCAGAATCAGAGTCAGAGTCAGAGTCAGAATCATCAGCATCGGGATCAAAGTCCGGATCGTTCTCTCGGGCAGCACGGCGGGCAGCACGAGCAGCTTGACGTCCACTAGAAGCACCCGAAGTACCGCTGGCCCGAGGGGCATCGAACGCACCACCGGTCTGAGTGGCACCACCAGTACGACCGGTGGAGGCAGCTCCGGATGGATTCAACGGAGCACCGATATGAGAAAATAAGTCAGGGTGCTTTTCTGCGAAATGTCGCACCCTCTGAGGAATGGTCCAGTGCTTGAATACCGGGTCTCGACAGAACGGGCATCTGTCGGCCGGACGATGCGTGGCTTCGGTATGGTTCATGAGGGTTTCGATATCGTCGAGGCGGCAAACGAAGTTACAGCCATGAAAGTGGCACTTGGCGAGCCGGCCCAGCAGCATCCCACGAGTATTCCACATCGTTCTCTGGAGGTTCACCTGTTCGGTGGGCGTGAGTACCCCCCGGGTGACGTACGGAACCCCGGATCCTCCGGTGCGGAGGATGGACTCTCGTGGAGGGCCTGTCAGAGGAACTCCGGCGGTGAACGGATTGATGTTGAAGATGCTGGGCTGGGTTGCCCAGGATGCGTCGCGCTCCCATTCCTCCTGTGTCCGCCGGCCTGTCTGTGCGGGTCCAGAACCACTGCCCGCACCCTTTGCCTGGCCGCCCTTCTGATTCTTCTTCTTCTTGGCCTTTTTGGTCTTCTTCGCTGCAGCTGCGGTGGGCTCCAGCTGTTCAGCTGCCGCGGGCGCTGCGCTCGGATCAATGTCCATTTCCTCCACTTCCTCGACTTCTTCCTCTTCCTCAACTTCTTCCTCTTCCTCGACTTCTTCCTCTTCCTCGACTTCTTCCTCTTCATCGACTTCTTCCTCTTCCTCGACTTCAGGTTGGTTAGCCAGCGGCGCCGGCGGATCGATATCCATTATGTCGTCAGCTGGGAGTGCCATCGCCCGAAGTTCCGGAGGTGTCTCTTGACGTGCCTGTGACATTCCTCCCAACAGGCCAAACTGTGGTGACAAAGCAGATTCCTGGTCGATGGCGAGATCGTTTTCAGTGCCCTTGGGCCGCTCCGATTCGATCTTTGGGGGCACATCATCTGCCGAGACTTGTTCATCTAGGGAACCGTTCTTGCCTGCCATCGCGTTGACCATACTGTCATCACCCCCGGAGCTGCTTTTATTAGGGTTGGGACTCTCGTTCGGTGTGGGCTCTGTGGCTTCATGCACGGGAGTGGACTGAGCGCCGGCTTCAGAGCCTCCAAGAAGGAAGAAGCGGGGCTCGTAGCTCTTGTACTTCTTGGTCAGGTTGGGGGGCCGCTTATCAAAGAGCTCGTTTCCTTGGAACTGTTCCGAGGTGTCTTGTATATTGAAGCGTGCCTCGGTGCCTATATTCAGACGTTAGAATAGCCAATCTCAGCAGATTACAGAGGGACAGTCAGTTCCATTACCTTTGCCACTGTCGCGGCCCCAGTTTCGAGTATCGTAGGCAGTGAGAAAGTGTAGGGGAGGATGAGTATCGTCCTCCCTCACTTCTTCCGAGTCGAGCATGTCGAACACGTGGTCATCATCACGGAACATCGTGGCTGGGAACGGCTCCATCGGAAAGCCAAACCAGAGGGCCGTCAGGCGTGCCGGAATTGATTTGTCCTCCACTGGGCCAAACCGGTTCAGCTTCAGCAGCTCGTTGTACCGCTTCGTGTTTGCCCGCTGCAGCTCAAGAAGCGACGGAGGACCGGTGGCTGGCATGATGAGCCGGCGTTCATAGGGAGTGAAATAGGCGTTGAGGATTTTCAACAGTGAAATCTGCGGGTTGGAGAGAGCCCGAGTGAATTCGGACAGCCTCTGGATCCATTTAGGGTCGGAGACCAGAACGGTAGGATCCCACCGGCTTTCCTGATTCCCCCCGCCTCCAGGGCGAGAAGTGTTGCCTGTTGTTTTTGCTTTTGAGGGTGCCATGGCGGTGGCAGCAGAAGCTGGAACCCCAAGGTGAAAAGAAGGAGGGTGTGTTCCAAGTCCAAATAGTGGTAAGATGAGAAATCAAGAGATGCCAATGCTGAGAGAATGAGAAAGAAGCTGGTCAAGAATCACCAGTGCTCGAAGAGTTTGAGAAGAAAGAAAAGAGGAAAGGAAAGGAAAGGTCATAATCAGAAGAGGAGAACTGGATCAGAAGAGGGACACCGTTGATATTACCGAAAATTCGCAGACGAGGAGAATTGGCCAGAGCACCAAGTCCTAAGGAGCTTGGATCAACAGAAAGCACACCACAGAAGACCCAGGGATAGGGAACAAAGAACCTTCTCGACATAGTAATAATTCCCGGTGCCAGCATTTGGATTCGGTTAGCGGCTTTAGCATCATAGGGAGTGTGAGCTGGGCATAGCCATCTAACATAGGAATTATTTCCCAAGAACGTCCTGTAAGAGAAAAAAAGAGTGTGTGTATCGGGATGCCCTTGTAAGAAGTCGGCCATTTTTTCTTTGTTCACGTTGATCCCTTGGCTTCCGTGGAACATTTATTCACATTATTAGCTCTTAGGAAGAGTCTGTGACATGGTGAATGGATCCGGATTTGCCCAGAAATAGTAGAAGATACTGGAATAGAGCAAGTGTGTTTGACTCATTTTGTGTCCCGGAAAATGCACACATGTTCTGAGCCCAGGAGATACAAATCGGTGAAGTTATTTCTGGATGCCACTAGAACAAGTGGAGCAGCGGATAGAAGCAGAAAGGAAGCTCCATGCCCACTATCTTTGGTGTCAAGGCAGGAGCAGCAGAGGTCGCACCTTCTCGATAAGAAGAAGACATCTTCCAGAGAGCAGGAGGACCAGAGGTATGCACCTTCTCTATTCATTCTCAGAAGTCACCGGTGAGCTATATAATTTCTTCTCCTCCGAAGTTAGAGAAGAATGCAATATCACGGCAATTCATCTGCTCTGAAAAAGAAAGACAGAACAATTGACCTGAGGATAGCAGGCATGTCTGTGTATAGAACAAAGAAAGACAACCCCAGGAGAAGTCCAGACATACTCATTTCTTAAGTTGCTTTGTCTGTCTCAGTTGTTCCCCTCCACTATACCATATATCTTTCGTTATCCAACCACGTTCTCTCAGGTCCAGGGATACAATTCAAGACTCTCTGTTTTTTTTCCCTTTGTTCTGCAAGAGAATGTTTTTAATGTTTTTGTTTGCTAGTCTTGGCTGGCTGCCGGCCTAAAGCCGCACTGGCACATACTGAACTCCGCCTTCGTCTAACCTTGTTCGCTCCCTCGACTCAAAAACCCCGGAAAACTTGCACTTCTTTATTGCTGCTCAAGTCCAGGTATATGCAGGTAGCCAAGGCAAACAATATCTTGTTCCCTGGTAGTGACAGCCCTTTGTTCACACTGTTCAGTAACTGAACGTAGTATGCCTATAGGCGGGAGGATTTAACTGGACTTGACTTCAGGATATCTCCATAGAGAAAAGTTAGGAGCCATAAAACGTGTTCCAGGACAAGACACCAGGAAATTGGAAATGTGGAATTGTAATGATATGCTATGGAGGTGGTGAGGATTTACAACTTTGTTCTGGTATATTCTCAGAGTCTGGACATTAACGCTAAATGAGGGTATGTGCACTAAACCTCGGGTTCCTAGGGACACCGGGAAATGACTGAGGGTAGAACAAAGAAAGAATCATATAGGAAGCAAGCTAACAGGACAAACACAGACAAAGGAGCTCAGAGTTTTCTCGTCTCAAGGGAAGTCTGAGATCCTTGGCCTCAAACTACAACACAACAAGCAAAGCCCAACATCGAGAGCCGTGACTGAATTTAGAACAGCCACGAGACAAAGGTGCGGTAGAACCAAGTTCCTCTCTTGATACCTCCGCTGGCAGCAAGCTTCGCCTCCTTCTGGGCCAGGAACAGCTCCTCCTCACGGTCAATTATGTCCTTGCCGGTGTAAAAGTCGCATTCCTCAGCCTTGACTCCCTTGCTCTTGGTGATGAGCATGTGGCCAAACAGGAGGACAATGTACACGGGAATTCCAAGGTATCCAGTGATGAAGGTCTTGTACTTGGTGGACCAGTCGCCAACAAAGACGTCGTAGTTCTTGGTCAGAGCCACCAGGATGCACATGGCCAGCGCGGCCATCGACCCATACATGCCAAAGGGAGACACGTACGGCATGTCCGAGTCGGTGAGGTTCTGGGCACGGCGGGCACGCACAAAGTAGATGTGGGTGACGAGAATCGAGATCCATGTAAGCAGGCCAAAGATGGTGACCAGGTTGACAAAGTATCCGAACACCACCTTGGAATCGTCGCTGACGTTCATGTACGCAAGCAGGGCGAACAAAGCAGACGCGCCCAGGGCGAAAATCGGCACTCCGCGCTTGTCGGTGCGGCGGAAGATGGCCGGGGCATCACCGTCAGAGGCAAGACCGTACAGGGTCCGGCTGGCAATGTACAGATCAGAGTTGGAGGCGCTGAACACGAACACCAAGATGCAGGCGTTCAGAATGTGCGGGAGGACCTTGATGCCGGACAAGGTGATGGCTACAACAAACGGCGAGGCCGAGGCTCCGCTGCCGGACTTGTTGGCGAAAGCCAGGTCGGGCGAGTTGTACGGCACGAGAGTTCCGACGAGCAGCACCGAGAGGATGTAGAACACAACGATACGGTAGAAGGTCAGGTTGATGGCGCGCGGGATGGTCTTGCGCGGGTTCTGCGCTTCACCAACCGTCACACCAACCAACTCGGTGCCGAGATAGGCAAACGTGGCGTTGACCATGGTCGACCAGAAGCCGAGGAAGTTTCCGGCGGCGCCTTCGAGGATGTACGGCTTGAACGCACTACATGTCGACGATACGAGACACAAGGTCCCAGACAGTTAGTTTGGCAGGATCTCGCTAAAGGTGACATCTCGCGCTATGGAGAAGCCACCGAATAAAGAAGCACAAAAAAGGAAGTCAATCTGGGAGGCAAATGTGGAGTTGGCTGGAGCCGCCCCCAATAACAGGAGAATGCAGAAGCCCTGAAGGAAGAGCAAAATGCGACATAGTGGAGCGATCAAGAGTGTCGGCCTGCCAAAGTCTTGGCTGTATCTTGGCGAGAGAACATCCCGGCTGGGCATAACATGGATTTGAACGACACTTTGTTTTTTTTTGGGGGGGATTTTTTTTAAAAAAACAAAAATTTGCGAGAAGACAACTTACCCCGGATCTTTCCAGTACCGGAAGCCCTTACGGTCGTGGTCCGGACCTCCTCCGAGCATGAGGATGAACGAAAGAATGATCAGGCCAATAATGGTGATGACCTTGAACGACGACAGCCAGAACTCGAATTCTCCGAAGAAGCGAATTCCGAAATAGTTGATGCACACAATCAGCACGAGAAAGATGGTGATCCACACGCCGGGATTGACTCTGTCAGGATCGACCCAGAAGCGAATGACGAGAGCGGCGGCGGTCAGTTGGTTTGGCGTCACAATGATATATCTGAAGGGTCAAAATGTCAGAATTGTCGTCTTTGGAAGGCACAGCGAGGCATAATCTCCGATCTGCGACTCACTTGAACCAGTACGTCCATCCCAGAGCGAACCCCAGCGAAGGGTGGCAGAAGCGCGAGGCATAGCCGGTGAAGCCGGCAGACATGGGCAGCCAGGTGGCCATTTCACCCAGAGCACACATTACTACCCACACCAGGAATCCCATGATGCAGTAGGAGATGAACACCGATCCGGGGCCGGCCTGGGCGAGAGCACGGCCGGTTCCGACAATCAGGCCGGTTCCGATGGCTCCTCCGATGGCAATCATCGTGATGTGGCGGGCCTTCAGCCCACGGTGCAGCGACGTATCGGGGCTGGTTTCCAGGCCCTTGATGTGCTTCTCGGGCATGTCGTTGACCATGCTCGACGCTCCAGCCTTGCCGATGGCGTCCTGGTTGGACGGGATGCGGCGGACACTCATTGCGAAGAGGCTTGTTGTGAGGTGTTTCGGGGGAATTGAAGCAAGGGAAACCTATGTCTGTCCCAGGATGAATGACCCTATGCAGCCACGATCAACAACGGATGTCTGGATACACGATGTGGAAACGGTGGAGGGAGAGAGAGGGGAAAGAAGGGGAGGAGGTGATTCAAATCCAACACAGAAATGGAGTGAGTCAGTGAGCCACGGGCTGTGTGGTGAATGGGGGCGGGAGCAAAAGGACCTTTATATGGCGGCGATGGGAACGGCGAACAACACGGATCACCCACAGACAACCCACTCTCAGTCCCCAGCCATCGCAACACACGAGACCAGGCGTGGGTAAGACGAAAAGAGGAAGATGAGAGCTAAATGATTACCAGCAACAGCAACTGCGCGCATGGGGCAGGGGTGTCCAACGAGCTCCTCTACGGTATGGAGAGACCGCTGGATTGGGACATGGTACAGGCACAGCAGTAACACCGGTTCCGATATGGACGGATTTCTCTTGCGACGGGGACGGGGCGAGAGCGGGGGTTAGGCTGTGGAGAGGTAAATAGTAAGCATTGGCTTTATTTTTGTTTTGTGGTAGTCATAACGGGCGCGCGAATACCAGGCTAGCGACTAACACGGAAATGCACCCCCGGATCCAGACGAACACAGACTACAACGAGAGATAAGAGAGAGAGAGAAAGAGAGCAGGATGTGGAAGGCACCTACACTGGGATGACCAGACGTGCTGTTCACAGCGGGAAATCAGGCAGACTTGGATTGTGCAAGAGTTAGCAGTGCTACGCCGACGGCCCAAATGAAGGAGACTCCCTTCATCCATCCATTCCTCTCTCTCTGGCCTCGCCGATCTTTTGGAGCACATATGTATGCGGCTAGTCGTGGGGCGGTGTGTCGGGGTGTGGGATACGGACGGTGACGAAGGATTAATGGAGGTATATTAAAGCGGGAGAGATAGACAGAGAGAGAGAGAGATACGACGTAAGTCTGAGGTGACACCCTGACACAGAGAAACAGAAGGAAACCCAGCCCAAAACAAGCAGGGAACGCAAAGAGCCAAAGGATTGGCAGATAAGCCTTTCTCACATAATGACGGAGGGTAATCCACTCAGCTTCGGTGAGTGCAACTTGCAGTTTACAGGATGGCCTGCCTATGTACTGGTGGTGATATTGTGGATGCGTATCCAAGGGCCGTGCATAGGTATGAAACATGTCTTCGTGTAGGTGTAAATACAGCACCAGAGCCGAAGATAAACCACAAGCTGAATGAGGACAAGAAGGACAAGAAAATATTACCTCGTTGCCGTGAGACGCGGGTTACACCAAAGGCACAGAACTCGAGACGAGAACATGAAAAGGTCGGGCCATAAGACTGAGCATACGCCCGGCTCAGGTAGACAGCAAGACTGGCAAGCACAGAAGCAATCCATTCACAAGACCATCGCTTCAGCGTGCAAAGACCATGTCTCTCTGGCTTGTGGCCAGCCACTCGCGGCATTTCTAGGCCACGGGGTGTAATTGGGAAGGGCTGCATTAAAGGTGTGCGTTCGCGCAGGGAACTTTTGTCTTTTGTAAGTCGTGTGTTTGTCCCAGAGATACCTTAAGATTCGGCGGTATTACGACGCTGCACGGTGGACAGACTGAGGAAGGATTAGGAGAGTTGTTCTAGAAGAAAAGAAACAAGGATGGTCGAAACGTCTGTAGTGGAGCCACCCGAACTCTTTTACGTATGAAGAATGAAGTATGAAGTATGAAGTATGAAGTATGAAGTATGAAGTATGAAGTATGAAGTATGAAGTATGAAGTATGAAGTATGAAGTATGAAGAGTAGCCATTCGGTGAATTGGTGTCTTCTACGCGTATCGTGAGTGCTTTGCAGATGGGGCGCGAAGAGAAAGTCACAAGCCCACCGTGGATGTGGTGCAGAAAAGAGCATCACGCAAGGCAGAGACCAAGGTTAGCCCATGAAGCTGTGACAAGCTTCCTGTGTCGCGGTCGGAATTAATACGGCAAGATGGCAAGTTAAATGCTTATAGTCAGCCATCCAGGAGCTAAGACAGAAAAAGGTTCTGTTAATGTGGAGAGATTTACGAGACGAAATCAAGCAGATCTTCCCCCAAACGAAAACCCGTTCAACGCTGAACAACGGGGGTGCCAGAGGCTCCGTTGGCTGGCATACACACGCACACAATGTTGAAATTGGGGCAAGAGACAACCGTACTGCTTGGTCGGGCAAAGGGCAGACGGCCAGACTCTTCCCGGGGCTGAGGCAGAGGCAGACTCGTCGTGCCAATCGATTGAAGGTCGGTCGTGAACACGCAGATAAGCTGGTATTCAAGCTTGTTTGAAATTTAGAGACCTATTATGGTTGGGCTAGGGCGGGATCTGATCGGAAACTTGGTTAGTCCGGTCTCCACAGAGAAACAATGTTCCGCCTCTGCTGTCCTTACCGCTACTCTCGCTCATCCACGGAGCTAAGTCCAGATCGGGGAGAGGCCCCAGTCATGTTAATCTTGCCTATAGAATAATCAATACGGCGGCACAACAGAGTTGTGGTCAGGCAAGGATATAGCAGGATATGAGTGTAAGCCCACACCACTGGAAGATGGCTGTGTGGAAGTTTAGCCGGAACCGACATCTTCTCCAGTTGCAAATCCCATGATGCTATTCAGTTGTCTGGTTTTCTTTCAAGGGGGATGCTGAACGTGCTGTCACTCCAGATGTTCTAGAAAAGATCCAGAACGAGTGAGGAATCTTCTAAAGCTAGCTGGAATAAAGCAAGAAGGAGCGATGAAGAAAAGAAAAGGAAGGAGGAAACCTTAAACCAACCTGATATTATGATCTCACTTTGATCTCTCGAGAAACGAGCTTCGATTGATGCATGTCTTTGCTCCTGGCTTCAGGTCCGATAATATTCTGCTCTCTGGGTACGAGGGGGAGAAGTGCACTTTGCCACTATCGGCGACCATCCGGCTCCCACAAGACCCATTTCATTTACACTCGTTCCGCTCTTCGTAAACCGGCATCCCCAGTGAAATATTTTCCCGTTGACAAATCTTATATCTCAATGACGAGCTCACGATCCTGGCTGTCTAAACGCAAACATGCCTGACCTTCCAGGCCCGGCCTAAGCTTCTGGGATTGCCATCAACATGTCTTGGCGATATCGGACACCGATGAGCCCTCGGTAATCCTATTCCCGAAAGCCAAGATTCTGTTGCCCATTCTCCATCCCCTGCCAGAAATCCAAGATCGATCAAAGATAGGCACCGCTAGTTCGGTGCAGGTCGCGAGCGGAGTCAGCGCCGCTTTGCAGCAACTAGATTCAGTTGTTATATAGGGCTTCTTCCCTTCTTTTCAACTAGAGTGTGGATCCCCAATATAAGAGCAAACGAGGCCCACCATGGGCCCTGGTAATATTTTTTCACTTTTCAAGCTCCGCGGTTCCCTGTCTTTCCTCCGATGGACACCCCAGCAATTATGCAGATAACAGCGGTGCTTAAGATGGGGTCTAGACTCTGCCAGACTCGGACGAGGGCCTGTACCACACGATGGCACGGTAACGTTCCAAAAACACTCACACACACAACCTTCTGCCTTGCAGAATACAAGTGAGTATAGTGTTCCCACTTCCCACAATCAAACGGTCTATTTCCGTGCGGTTCTCTTCGTTTACTGTCGGTCGGTCAAGCCCGGCCCGTGTGTTAACGCTGATGCATACAGCTTAGTTGGAGTGGCCCTGGTCCGTGAGTCTTCTGACCAGATTCCATGCGTGTCTGCCCTTGACAGCTAACAGAGCTGCAACATTGGAATCCTTCTTCACCCCCCCTCCTCGCCCGTTGAGAAGCGGGCACTTGCATCCTGATAAGGTTCTGGGTCCAAATCGTCAGCAAAAGAAGAAGACATGAGTTAAGAATCAACAGCCAGATCAGACCTGGGGGCTTGCAATCTCATTGCAAGTCGCCGATTGGGGACAGTTGTTGCTCTATATTCGTCCGGGATCCAGGGCTTACCCAGATTTCAAAGTGTCGCTGACACTACACACCTATGATCAGCTTACTGTGATTTTTCCGTCCTATGCATGGTCGCAGCCTATTCTCACATCAGACCGGGCCAGAGTGGCAGGAAGCCAACAAGGAACCCACTAGCCGTGGAACACTTCCGTGGAAGATACGGCAATCTGTTCGTAGAGTTACCAGACTTGAGCGCCAGGGCTTAGACTCTAGCGAGAGGTCGGGATCTGGCTATCGGCGCAAGAGGCGTCGGCGTGTCCGAAAAAAGCCGGCTGGTCTGTTCCCCCCTCTCGGTTGCTGCGAGGAGACGTGTACAATGAGGACTGATAATGCACGATACGGTGGCCACGTCCGGATTTCCCTGGGGGGCTTTCACTTCGGGCCTTCTTCCATCCCTGGCCGCCCAGAGAGAGCCAGCACCGAGACCGCTCGTTGATCCAACCCAAACCCTTTCTAGAAGTCACAAATCCTCAGGCTATGAGCTTTTGTTTTTTTCGTCAAGTGTCGTGTCATATATGCTAAGCTTTTGCCCAGTGGTCACATCCCGACTTGGCAGACTTGTCCCCTGCGGGGGGTGTTTGTCTCCCCACGTACTGGATGCAGGCCAAGAACACGACTTCACTTACGTCTACTCATCAGAGGGGACAAGAAGAGTTGGGGAAGCGAGAGGGCTTAGAAGTTGGGCCTTGATCCTTCAGCCCGGGTTCTATGTAGCACCACCAGAACTGGCCGTATCCAAAGCCAATTCTTCGCATTGCTCATAGATTTCAGATATATACACTCCATTCCCAAGCATCATGTCTCCCCCCCCTCGTGTAAAGCGACAACCCACGATACCAGCACACCACCCGAGCCCCATGCCCAGTAAGCCTCTTCACCCTACTCCAAGCCAACCCTGGAGGATATGGCGTGCTCTGTTATCTCTGTCCCTCCCCCCAGCGTCGCATCGATGCCGGGTATCTTCGAAACATCCAATCCATCCCATTTCCATTCCCACATCCACACCGTTTCGCCACTCCGGCCTGGTCGATACCACCGTAAACAAAGTCAGCACCAGCCGAGTTAAAGTTATCTGTTGCGCTCATGTGTGCGTACGTATGTAAGTGCTCGATAAAACCGGAAACGGGCGGTGGCTTCCCCTCTCCACCCTCTTTCTACACACATGCAATCTCGACCGGAGACGCCGTTGTGGTGTTGGTTGGGGGCCACGAACACGAACAAAGCACACACCACCCAGAAACGATGAGCATGCAGATATACACACACACATTCGGACATCCAGCAATATCAGTAAGGCTGCCTGCCGCTCGCTTCGCGGGTCCAATCTTCAAAGATATCCATCAACTCGACCGCCGAGGTCTGCTGAAAATGCCACCGCACCAAGACACGCGAAGAAACAAACTGATAACAAAGCACGGAGAGCATGAAAAGAGCCAATGTAACCCAGAAAGAAGACATAAAATTACTCCTGCCTTACAACAGTAAGAAAAGACGGAAAAAGTGACGGAAAAAACAAGGTGAAGACAACGAGACGTCCCCCTACACTCCAGAATGCGTGATGCTATCTCCAAGTCCATCGTCCAAAATCAGAAAGAACATTAAAAACACCAAGGCATGAAGCAAACCCCCACAAAGTGACGTGAACCCCTAGCCCATACGAACAGATAAGAGAGCACTCATCCAGCGATACCCAGGCCAACCCGACTAGCACCAGCCGCCGGCCCCGGCGCCATGCCCGAATTGGTCCCCGTGCGCTCCCGCATCCGCCGGCCCTCCATCAACCCGCGCAGCCCCCGCTTCTGCAGCCCGATAACACTGCTCAGCTGTCCAGTCCACGGCTGGCGCGCCTCACGCACAGCGGCCGCAGCCGCCGCCGCCGTGCCCTGCCCGCGGTCGCTGTCGCCGAACTCCGAGCTCCATTCCGAGCCAGACTGGCTTGCCGTCGCGCTGAGCTCTTCGCTGGTCGGCCGTTGGGCTGGCACCGCCGTGTTGATGCGCAGGGCCGCGGTGCGCGCGCTGAGGGCGCCGACGATGATCGGGCCCGTCGGCTCGGGCGGCGCAGCCGCGGCCGCAGGGTCGGTGCCGTTGCTGGCGGCCGGACCACCAGATCCATTCGGAACCCCAGACGTCGGCGACTCCGAGTCGCCGCCCGGGAAGAAGTTGGGGTTGAGCGGCCCGTCGATGCCTCGCCCGCCACCCGCTGCCATGGCGGTCGCATTGAACACCGCAGCGGCGTTCCGCGAGTCCAGCAGCGCGTGTAGCCGCTCGACCACCGCCTCGAGCAGTCCGTCAACACGGTACGGCCGGGCCACTTGCAGGAGCGAGCACAGAATCTGCGGCGTGCAGAGCTGCGATGTTTGCGGGGGGAGCGATGATGTGTATAGGAAGTGCAGCAGGGCTTGCACGGTTAGGTAGGTGTGGGGCATGTACAGGCATCGCGGCCGTGTGGCGGGCGGCAGCGTGCGGGGAGTGGGGGCGGCGTTCAGCGTGGTGGGGTCGAATGGCGACATGACGCCTCCAGAAATGCTGCTGGCAGCCGTGCTAGGGGCGCGCGCCGCGGTGCTGGCGGGAGACATGACGGAGCTCATCATCGATGCCGTACTATCGGCCTTGCTACGCGACGACGAGGTTGTCGATGTCATGGTTGAGCTGCGGACAGCCGCAGTGGTTCCGGAGTACCCAGACCTCAGCGTCAGGGCGTCGCTGCTATCCTGTGTGGTGGCCGTACCTTCGCGCAGGAGCTGCACAAAGTACGGGCCCCACCGCCGTCCCACAATACGAGAGTTGATAGGGATGCGCTCGCCACCGATGCACATAATCTCCATGTCGGCCAGTTCGCGCAAGCCCAGTGCTCTTTCGCCCAGCTCTTCCGATGCGCGAGAGTGGAAACGACCACCGGCAGTGTATCCAGCACGCCGGGTGATGTTAAGTCCAGGCGACGAGTACGGGCTGCCTGCGGAGATGAATCCCGACATCGGCATGGTCTTCCGCGGGTTATCGTAGAACCCAAAGGCCTCGAGCTCAACCATGCACACGTTCGAAAAGTTAATCCGCCGGTGATTGTAATCGTCCACGAGGCTGCGCTTGCGGTTGCCGAGTATGACAAAAGTGTTTCGCCGGCTCCAGAGCACGCCGCGGTTCCAGCTGCCCTGGCTGAATACAGATGCGCCCGCGTCAATCCGCGACCAGGTCAGTGTCCGCAGATCCAAGGCCCAGAGCGCATACTCTTGCTTTGAAGACGTTAGGTATGTGCCGCTGACAACAAAGTTGGTGTCAATGACGCCGCCGTTGGGGAAGCGCAGTCCTGGGGGCGAGTACACGCCTGACATGACCTTTTCCGACAAGGTGCCGTCCGAGGAGCGAACCTGCAGCTCAAGTTTGACGTCGAGGAAGTTGTAGTTCGAGTAGATAAGCATCGACGATCCAGCTTCGCGCGCCGTGTCCACGCCACCACCACTGCTGACACGCTGGCCGTATCCGTTTGATTGCGCACGGCCAATCTTCGCAGCTACCGACGGAGAAAGAGGCGCGACCACACTCCTATATGCGCCGCAGCTCTTTCCAAGCGGGGTAGTTGAAGTCCACTTCAGGCTCCGCAGGTTGAATACGCTGATCTGTTCGATGTAATGGTTTGCCGCATCCTGGCCACCCACTACGACCATTTCCGAGCCACCTGTGCCGTCGATGTTGATGCCAATGCGTCCCTCGTTCGGGTTGCTGCCAGCGGAGGGGTTATGTTGAAGTGCAGACATTGGCGCCTTGTGTGAAGCAAATACTGCCGAGGATGGTAGCACGCAGGCGCAGTGCGCATATCGGCCTTGGGGAGCCTCTCGAGTCGGGACAAACGTCCACTTTCGCGAAGGGACGTCGTAGATGTGAATGTCGGACATGACGGCGACGTCGGGTTGGTCTTGCGCACCGGTCAGCTGGTTTGGGGTTGGGGACATGCCGCCATAGCAGATCATCTTGGTATCACCCAGAGGACACATGGAGTGGAAGTATCGGGGGGCGGGGATATCTCCCGAGGTCTCGAGCTTTGTCCAGTGCCGTCGGATAAGGTCGAGTTCGTACAGGTCTGAGGTGAGCGGGGCCGGTCGACTCCGCGACAGAATGCGGCCACCGAACACGTACAGCTTGTCGCCGAGAATTGTGGTAGTGGCGCCAACGAGTGGGTGGGGTTCGCGGCCGGTTGTTCTGTGGACATTGCACATCAAGCCGGACAGGTGGGTTGAGGGGGAGGGTTGTGTCGGGGGGTTTCTCGATTGCGGTGATGCGCCTGCGGCGGCGGAGGTTTCTGGAGACTGGCTTTCGGCAGCGGCCCCGTTTGTCCGGTTAGCGTCGCCGTACGAAGCGTCGGCATAGCGGCCGTTCTGAGATGCGTCGTAGGCATCTGAGGGGCCGCCGTTGCCGTTGCCGCCGCCGACGTACACACCGCCATTCGCGGCCGACATTGAGCTATCCATCGGCCAGTTGCTATCTACGCGACTAGCCGAGTTCGGTGGGGAGTTGGTATGTTGGTCGTCGCTGTCGACAACTTGGTCAAGGATGTGGAGGGGGGTATTATCGGCAGGTTCCTCGACGGAGGAAAGAGAAAGGCCGCTCTTGGAAAGACGAAGTTGCGGCACGGGAAGTGAAGGAAACGAGAAGTTCGTGATGTTCGTGGGCTGGTGAACGGGGGTCGGGGCTCGTGGAAGCGGTTTCGCAAGACTATCTTGGAGACTCAGACTGCGGCCATGTCTAAAGTTCGACTGAGGCTGGAGCGAGGGTACCGACGGGATAAGAGGGGCCGAAGGAAGAGGAGGCTCGACTACGACCCCGAGAGCTTGTTTCCGCAGATTAAGAAGCGAGGGAAGTCGTCTCACCGACGGTGTGGCGGATATCACCGGTGTAGTGGAAGAGCTGCTGGTGGCAGATTGTGAGGGGTCGTCGCGATTGAGGTTGAGTCTCCGGAGACTGCGAGAGAAGCCGGAAAAGAGGTCAGAGGAAGATTTTGCAGTCGACAAGGTGCGGCGCGGCTTCACTTTCTCGTTGTCGTCGTCGTCGTCGTCAGAGAAGCGAGAGAGATCCTGCTCCGAGGATTTGGGGGTTAGTGGATTGTCCTCCATGTTTCCAGCCAATGTGTATCAGTATCAGTGAGGAGCAAGTGTTTATCGCGATGCAATGACAGAACGTAGGTGGAAGCAAGAGCAGGCAACGACAAAACACTGGAGTCAACAACACAGCAGCCACAACCACCGGCAAGTGGATGTATCGTGGGAGGGTGACAGGAAGGGTGAGAGCACAGCACCACAAAGAAAAGCAAAATATGAGATAAAATAAGAACAAAATATGACAGGATGTGAAGGCAGCAGGAACTCCTGGGTACATGCACTACATGCACACATACAGCAAACAACACACACACGACCAGCCAACACTGCCGGAACGATATTCGGTTCTGCACGAATAAATTAAATTAAACGTGACAGGGACAACAGAAGCAGGATCATTCCAGAAGCTAGAGTACGGCGATAGCCACACGGAAGGAAACAAAAACAGATCTTGGAGTTCGAAACGACGACAACGAGGATGCGCATAAAGACATACTACTGTGGTATATTGCGTAGGGATACAGCTATGGCCCACGATACTGCGCGCGCGCACAGCAAGGAGCGCTCAAAGTTGGCGCCGGGGAGGGGCGGGCTCTTCAGGAGCGAGAGGAAGCAGAAACAAAAGACCAGTGCGCAGATTAATGACAGTCGGAATCAACGGACGAGGGAGACGCGAGCGAGGGTAGGATTGAT
Source organism: Knoxdaviesia capensis (assembly GCA_001510575.1). Taxonomy (NCBI): domain Eukaryota; kingdom Fungi; phylum Ascomycota; class Sordariomycetes; order Microascales; family Gondwanamycetaceae; genus Knoxdaviesia; species Knoxdaviesia capensis. The sequence continues at coordinate 1,872,601 of LNGK01000004.1, read as the reverse complement.
CGAGAAAAAGGAGTTCGTCGAGTGTGTCCAATATCGGGGAAGCAGGAGAGTGAAGGGGGCGGGAGAAAAAGAGAGAAAGATCGGATCCAGGATGAGGTGAGGAGGAGAGAAAAAAATAAAAAAAGAGAAGGGCTTCTTCTCACGCAGAGTGTGGCTCACAGGCACAGGCACAGGGGAATGGGCGGGGATGGAAGACGGAGGAGGGGAGCCAGCGTCGGTTTGTTTGCTGAAGAGAATATAGCGAGCCCAGGAGCCTGGAAACTAAGGACGGGGATGCTGTGATATTGGACAGGACTCGGAGTCTCTCTCTCTCACGCTATACAGTCGTCTGTACGGCACTGTGGGAACAGGCTGGTGAGAGAGTCTGCCTGCGAGAAGCGGTGCGTGCGGAGCGTGAAGTGAACCGTGGTTGGGCCAAATGAAGATACCGTTCTCTTCGCTTCTCGGCAGCCCACCACCGCCAAACCGGACAAAGACCAGCAGAAGACCACAAAAACAAGGATCCGCCGCCCCTAAGAGTGTTTCGTGGCGTGGTTAAAGCGGAAACGCACACGTTTTTTCTGCCAGACCGGGGTTCAGTCTCTGGAGCATGGAGGCGTTTAAGACTTTTTCGGGGATGAAGAAGAAGGGGAAAAGTGAGGGGGCAAAGATGATTCACACATTATAGGGCTTCCTTTTGCACTTAGGGGCTGCCAGTGCCTGGCAGTGGCGGGCAGGTGGCAGCCAAATTCAACGACCACAGGATCCGAGCCGGGATTCACCACTTCTGATACTGAACTGACACAATTGTCGACACAACAACAACAGAAGTGTCCTACAGCACGGCCAGCACTGGTCTGGACCTCCCAGCGTCGAGGAGTATAGGCACTGCCGGGTGGCCGGGCGGTGAAGCATTCTGTCCCGTCCATCCGAACCGAACTTGACACTCGCACTCCAGTCAAGACGCCCGGAGTCACCTCCCGTTCCCGTCGGCGGGTCTATGTTCAAGCCTACACGGTGTCGACGGCGGCGACGATGGCACTTCCTGGGCCCGGATGGCAGCGTTCAACTCAGCCAGAAATCGCCCGATCCAACCGACCGTTCTGGCCTGCAGTGTTGAAATTGTCACTTAAGCCCCGAACGATATGTTATCTCTCATATGCCCTTAAATTTGGTCTTATGCCGTCAGCAGGGATGGCCCATGGCCTTGGAAGGAAATAGAACAGCTTCCCTGCCATGACAGGGACAGACAGGTAGGTCAGGTTAACAGATTTGACAGCCAGCCTATGTGAAGTTTACTGCGCCTTTTCGCATAGGTCGGAGTTGACAGTTTCCCTACACTCTACAGTACACCGCATTTCACCCTTCAGCTGAGAACACAGGCACTGGAGAAAGGAAAAGAACAGAAACACGCACACCAATGACGAACAGGCGAGATCCGTAACAACTGCGTCCGAGCATTGGCTGCATCAAGCACTCGGAGGATGGTCTAGCGGCTGCCTACAGCAGCACCGACCGATCTGGACAGGTCACCACCACCACCACTTTGGACCAGCTCAGCGCTTGTGTGCCAGATATTCTGCAACCCCCTTTTGATTTGGTGTGGCGACTCTTCCCAGCCTTTGCAGTGGTGGCTCAAAAGAGGAAAGATTTCATCCAACCTCTCTCCCCCCCTGGCTGTGGATGCCATTATGCGCGATGGTGAGGTCCAATCAAATGCGAATTCACACTTGGCCAATCCAATGGAATCAGCAACGGTCAGGGGGCCCGGGGGGGCGACAGGTTCACAATCATGTTGCTTTCCAAAGGGAAACTTTAGGGGTTGAGGAGATATCCGAACTCTGCCGAGTCATCATGCTCTTCGTCACAGACCGATATCGGGTTACGCCAATATAAGGCAGACCTCTAAAGACGGCTAGCTAGAAGTGTGTCGAAATAGCACATTAAACAACATCTCGCTACATTGTGTTCTAATGTCCAGATCGCGAGCCTGAACTTGACCTCATCCATCCTCCTCCATCGCCCTGATCATAGCTCCCACTGACACGCCCTGCCTCCGGCACGCGCCGACCGCGCCGTTCTTCACACCTCTCTCATCGGCGTTATATTGCAGATAGCAAAAGTTTCGTGCCTCTCTGAACCACGGTTCTGGAACCCCATCGCCCTGCTTACTCTGTCAACCAGAGGAAAGTCAGAGTAAAATTAGCATGCACTCGTAGAAGGTTACATTCACTTTTTTCTCGTTGGTACTGTGATCCTGGACTTCCACCGCAACTTAGCGAAAGTGGCTCCGGGAATCCAGAAAAAGATGGATAGTTTTACGGGTCAGGTTCCGAATATCAGGGGCTTGTCTTGCAGTGTGCGTATTTTCTCACCAGGTCTCCACATATAAAATTTCGAAATAGCCCAAGAAGCACTCGCAGTCCTGTCTTTGTGGGCAAAGATTCGCGGCATTTGATCGCATCAGGAAAGCCCTAGTTGTGGAAAAGAAGCGGTTCAACAGGAACGGAAACGGAAGAATCTGGAAAAGGCATGATCAACTATCTCTTTCTGTTCTCTGACATGTGGAAATGCGCTTTCCACCATCCACACCGGCCATCAAACCAGGGGAAGAGGGAACTGGTGCAGTTATAGCCCTGGTGAAGATACCTGATCTTGAGTGCATACACACTTAACGTCGATCATATATGCATTAGCAGATGGCGGGATATCGCGGCAGTTGCTCACACACAGCCCCAATCGAGGAAACACCTGATATATTTGAAGAAAGCCCATGCCAACGATTAGCTCTAACCTCAACTAAAACCTGTGGTGTCTGCTCCAGCCGGGTCTGATTCTCAGTCTCACCAGTATCTACAAGTGAGTACAGTACAGTACGTTCAAACTAGGGTTACTAGGCGGCAGGTAGGAGAAGCAACACGGAGTAACCACAGCTTCATTTCACGGTTTCGGACAAGACAAACAGTTTTCACAAATGAATATCTTTTGATTTTGATCAAACTAATACGAATGAAAGTAGGTATGGAACGAGAAACACCCAAAACGCCGCTATGGAGATCATGGTAGACAGAACCATTGAGCCGCGCTTCGGCAGCCCACATTATCTGGTTGTTGATATAAGGTGGATGGTAATAAGACAAAGGAAAATTAAAGGTATATCAAAGAAGCAAGAAGCATGCTTGTCTTGTTCTTCACACTGGTGTTGATGAACAATGTGTGGTTGGAGAAGCAGGGTGCGAAGAGCAGCGGCCGTCTTTTCAAACGGTCGACTTGTCCTTGGAGAGGGGAGTGAAGCGGAGGTAGGGCTTGACGATGCGGAACTCGGGGAAGAGGTCCTTGGCCTCCTCGTTCTTGACGCCGGGGTGGACGATGACATCGTCACCGGGGACCCAGTTGATGGGGGTGGTGATGCGCCACTTGTCGCCGGTCTGCAGCGAGTCGACGATGCGGAGCACCTCGGCGGTGTTGCGGCCAGTGCTGGCGGGGTAGGAGAGGATGGTGCGGATCGACTTCTTGGGGTCGATGACGTAGACCGAACGGATGGTGAAGGCAACGCCCTTCTCGTCAACGTTGGTGGCGTCCTGCTCATCGATCCTGTGGGAGCAAAGAGAGCACTGGTTAGGAAACTGGGCTATCTTGTGGGGAGGGGGGTCATTGTGGTAGGTGATCTCTGTATCCCAGTGGGCAAAGGGGGGACTGAACGGGCGCACAGAATCCCCTTGGGCACAGAAAGAACAGAGATCCAAAGAGAGCAGGGCATGCTTACATGTCGTAGAGGAGGGCAACCTGGCGCTGCTTGTCGCCAATGATAGGGAAGGTGACATCACCGCCGGTGACCTCGGCGATATCCTTGATCCATCCGCCGTGCGACTCAATGGTGTTCGCCGAGAGACCAATCAGCTTGACGCCGCGCTTGGTGAACTCGGGCTCGAGCTTGGCGAAGGCGCCGAGCTCGGTGGTGCACACGGGGGTGTAGTCCTCGGGGTGCGAGAAGAACACAACCCAGCTGTCGCCGGCCCACTCGTGGAACTTGATGGGGCCCTGGGTGGTTTCGGCCTCGAAGTCGGGGGCGGTGTTGCCCAGGCGGAGAGACTTGGTGCTGTTATGGGGGGGAAGAAAGGAGATGATGTTAGTGGGCTGGCAGAGTCTCGAGTTGGAATCGGTGGCCGATGACGGGAGGTGATATAGGTGCAAGACTCCTTGACGATCCTCTCCATAGCTTCAGCAAGCATATCAGAGGTGTCTCGCAGCCGACCCTGTATAACCACCACCATCCCATGAAGGGAAGCAACAGAGCAGCAAACACTTACGGAGACATGGTGAAGTAATGTGGTCAAGTTACGGAAGAAGAGACGAAGTGCGGATCGAGTTGGTTTCTAGAGTGGAGGCAGAAGTGCTGGGTATAATCTGGGATGAAGGAAGAAGAAAAGAGGAAGGGAAGAGGAAAGGAAGAGAAGAAGAAGGAAAAGAGAATCTGTCCTACACACTTCCGGAAACGGGAGAGAAGCTACACATTATATACTTTTGTTTCCCTGGCACGCTTGCAAGAGCCAGCTCGAAAGCGCTTGCCTCATTTTCTTTTCTGCTTTCTAATTGTCATTATTGCAATATTTTTTCCCCTCAATCGAAAAAAAGGTTGGGATCAGCCGGCGACCTTTGTCAATGTAGACAGGAAAAAAAGTTTGTAACGGGCCAGGCAATTGCGACACCATCTATCATTGCGTGATAGTTACATGTCGTTTGTACCAGGCGTCCGATGTACCTCTCTCTTCTCTGGTCCCCCGCCAAAATGCCCCTCCATTGCGGCGCGGAAGCCATCGGCCGTATGTACCGTTCTGCTGCAGGCTGCCGCAGGAGAGTACCTAGCCGGCCTAGCCTCCAAATACCTGGCTCGCTTCACTATATCGCAACACGTATCGAAGTCTAGAGCTCCTATAAACCTGTTCGTTCTCACCAAAGCTCCCCTGGTTTCCCCTGGCTGGTAAATAGCTGGCCATGAGGCTTTCCCTCCGGCCCAACCCCTTCGCAACTATATAGTTCCTCTACGTGAGTCTGAGATGACAGACTTTCTTCCCGTGTATCTTCCCTCTCTCACCCCCGATGTTCACATGTGGATTGAAGAATTTTCTTTCTGGTTTCTTTTTGCTTCGTCCAGATTCACTGTGGATACTACCTTGAGAGGAGGAGCTTTTTGGACCCAAGATCTACGCTTCCCAGGGCCCTCTGGCTTTAGAAAATCCTGCTCAGGATTCGTCGGAATAGGCATAGGTAGGAATTGTGGGACACAGCTGGGCAAAAGTCGAGCTATTGCGTGATGCGCACTGGCGATGATTGGCTGGAGTCGGTAACCATGGGCGATCAGGTCATCAGGGACCATCATTGCACAAACCGTGACCACACCATCTTGGGACTGACGAAGGAGGGGTCGGCGGGGAGATGTCTTTGAGAGACATTGACATGGACGGAAGACGGCGGTTGAAGTGTAATACGGCTATACGAGGGTATAGAGTGCGATTGGGATGTGAAGATGGCCGTGAGAAGACGTCGAAGATGAGGCCAAAGAAGCGCGGTGATACTAATCCCAGCCGACCCTTCTGGGTCCGAGAGCAAGGCCGGCGGCCACGAGAGACGGCTTTTGGCTATCGGGAAATGCGAGCCAGTGTACGACTAACACTGATGAGAAATCGGAGTTTTTGAAGGCGAAACAAAGCCCACCAAAGAGAATGCAAAGTGGAGAGTGTCCGTCATTCCTCGATCTCACGCTCGCCCAATGTCTGTGTATTGAGTTCGATTACACGGGACTTGTACTGAAACTTCCCCTCCGTTTGACTTTAGATGGTGTTCGCTTCCTCTCGAAGCTAAACTGCATCTGCAAGTAAATTTGAAGCTCTAGACGTGTTCTACACAGATATATATCACCGGTTATCACCAGATGATTCTAGAAGAAGTGGAAGAAAATGTTCCTGGGAAGGAAGCAATCACTTTTGCGCGCTCCTGCCCCGCGGCGGGGTCTAACCTAACAAGGGATGCTCCTTCCTTGTGCTTGCTCCTTCCTTTTTTTTTCCTGGGTCCTTGCCAGCTCTAGCTTTGCCCGTCGCAAGCACGTCATTGCGCCTTCCCGATATCGTCGCCGATCTCGTTGTTAGGGTTAGGGTTGTTCCCACTAGGTCTCCGTCCAATCCCTCTAAACACATCGCTGTCCGGATAGATCTTCGTGATCTTTCTTCTGATACAAGCAGATTGAAGAATGCATCTGCTCTACAATCTAATTCTCGTGTTCTAGGCCATAATCTCTGTCTCATTTTCATCTCGAAGGTTCAACGGTAAGAATGCATTGTTACCAACCGGCTATCAAATATCGTCTCTATCCATCATCTCACTATCTATGCGAACCCTCCCAATGTATGCGTTTCACGGGGCTTACGCCCACACATCGCGTCAGCTGGCCTTCTGCTTCCCACCAATTTCCGCGGCCTTCTCCTTTTGCAGCAGATAATCTCCTCCAACGATAGCTTTGGTCACTCCGCGCAGACCACGCAATGGCCACACATTCCACAGCCGACTGGTGAAGCCTGTGGAGTCAGCCTCCGCCATCTCCGCCTCGACGTCCACGCGGACCTTATCATACACACTCGGCAGATGCAGAGCACCGTATTTGGCCCGGATGGCGTCGTATGACTGCCGATCGTACTGGTCCCAGAACTCGTTCTCGGGGTAGTAAGCCTGGGCGTACAGCCATTTCTTGCCGTCGAGCCGCGACACTTCCTTCTCGACCTGGCGGTTGACCGCGATAACCTCCCGCCGCGGCGCCTGCCAGCCTCCCGGGCACGGGCCCCAGACTCCAAAGTTGAGAAGCTCAGTGGCGTGGCCGGTGTCGCTCCGGCCAAACTCCGCGTGAAGCCCGTGGGCGGCGTCATTCCAGTACCGACGGACATACAGTGGACACAGCCAGAGCGGGTAGATGCCGAGTTCGGAGTCCAGCCAGCGGTGGAACTCGGCTGCCCGGTCCAGGGGAATGCCGACGTCCTGGATCAGGTAGCAGTCGGAAAGCCCGCTCCGGTGCATGGCTCGGTACATGATGCGGGTGTGCATGAATCGGTCGAGGAGGAAACGTGTGATGTGGTTGAACGGTGTCATGAAGTACTGGAAGGCATACCGCGCGCCCCAGAATGCACCGCGGTCGTACCGGAAGAGATAATCGACAATGGGGACATACTCCGAATAGGAGCCTCCCTTGGTGAGCTTTCTGCCGACGTCTTTTGCGTGAAGATAGAACCAAGGATCTGCCCGGCGCGTGAACCGCTGAATCTTGCCGTTCTCCGGTACAGATTGCACCAGCTTTCCGTTACACACTACAATATGATCCGGCCCATAGGCAATGGCGTCGATATAGTCCAGGCTCTCGTCGCGAATGTCCGTGCCAACCTGCAGCACATACTCGTCCATGGCCCCGACATTCCGGTAGTTCAGCTCAACATACGGGGCAGCGTCCCGCAGCTGGACATTGAGCATGGTGACAACACCCAGCGTTCCGAATGCTGACGCGGCGCCCCAGAACAGGTCAGCGTTCTGCTCTCGTGGTGGCTTAGGCTCCGATCCGTCGGCCGGCGATGTGGATACTGGCCACGGGGTTTTGGACGCGTGCATAACGCGGCCATCCGCAAGCACGATCTCGATGTTGTTGATCGTGGCGTCGAATGCGCCGTACCGGAACGAGCTGCTCTCGCCCGACGTCCCGGAGAACCCGCCGCCGACGGTAATCCCCGGAAATTCCATCACCACGAGCGGCACCAGGCCGTGCTGCAGCGTGGCCGCCACCAAGGCATCCATCGGCACGTTGGGCTCGACCGTGGCGGTTTTGGCGGCGGCGTCGACCGAGAGAACCTGCGTTAACTTGCTGGTGTCGACCGTGTTGGCGGCGTTGCGGGCGGACTTGCGCGTGCTGTTGGTCGAGCCGTGGTAGATGCGGAACGGCTTCTGCGCATCGTGGAATTGGCGCACTCGGCGTGAGATTTCGGCCACGGCCGCATCGTGAGCTTCCATGCCTGATGTTGTCGCTGTCGTCGTTTTTTCTTCTTCTTTTCTGTATCTTTTCTTCATCAGAATGAAGGACGGCAGATTTGAGTCCCCCAGCCACAAATCCAGGGCATTTATATACGTCACCCTTACACCGTGTTCGGCACTGTTCGCATCACTGTACGAGGTCCGATATGGAATATTCGGTCTCAAGGCACATCTTCGCTTGGCAGGAGAAACAGCGAACTTGGCTTTGTAGTAACTTGTGGTTATTTTCAGAGTTTCCCTCTCTTCTTGCGTCTTGATAACTGCCAACAGTGAAGCATCGACACGGCGGGAAATGGACATTAATTGGTTAGGGTTAAACCCGAGTCCCTTCTGGCCATGCAACGGGCCTACGGTCTCCAATCCGATCCGAACTGCAGCTCGATGGAGTATTTCTCCCAAAGCTTGATTCCCTCGGCTCTCCGGATATCGGGCTCAATGTGGACATTCAGTTTGCTGTCCTGTTCAGCGGCGTTGAGCACCATGTTCCGGGGTGTCTCAACCTTGTATTTCGGCCACGCGGGAATGGCGGCGCCTGATGGAGAATGGAGTTAGTTCCTGTTGAATTCTTTCGGTGGTGGTATAGCAACTTGCTCTGGAACGAGCTTGGATCTCCGGACTTTGACGAAGGCAATCAGCTTGTCGGAGATTCCCCGCGACAGCGGCAGGTGGGCCGGCACGTTCCGGGCCAGAGGGTTTCTGCCGAACATGTCATCGTCGGGCGGGAAGTGGAAGAAGGACGCATACTCCGCCGAATGCAAAGCGAATCTCTCAGCAAATTGGGTCTACTCGATGGGGAGGCCGGTGGGTGTGGTATCAAGCCGGTCGATGTACGCCGTCTTTCCGGAGTTCGCCCAGTACGACGCCGAGGAGCGCACACCGGAGATCTGCGCATAGTCGGCGAAGATGGCGGCAACTCGGCGGGGTACTGGGCGCCACAGGTGAAGTTTGCGGCGTGCATAGAGTCGCGGAACTAGTCTTCCATTGGCAGCGAGTACGGCGGGCTGGGTGCATCAAGGGGGTAGGGGTACATGTCCATCACCTCCCGAACAGTACTCTCACTGTTTGTCCAGGAGGAAACAATTCCGTCCCCAAGAGGTCCATATCCGATATGATATGTCTCACAAGGGTTCCGCATGGGCCAATGATGCCCTTCAACAGACCTTCGTAATCTTTCAGAGAGGCACTTTGCGTGAAGATTGCTGATGATTAATTCGCTACTTTAGGCGATCCTCTTCGGGTATGTGCAGGAACTCGTGCCTGCTCTTGATTAACATCAACACTCGTGGCAACGTTTGTACCTAGGCAATTCTCTCTTCCCCCCAGATTCCATAGGTTCGCAAGGCTTAGCTGACAGGGTCTCATGGCACGGATCCCATATTAACCGTGTCAGCGGCCGTCCTCCCCCGCGTTTACATGTTATCCTCTTCCCGTCTTTCCCATTCCTGCCCTGCAAGCAAGCTCCACCTTTTCAACATCGGGTGTTCCGTCTGGCTGTTGGTTGGTTCCCAGAGCCAGCAGAGGCCACGGATTGAAGCCGGCGGCTTGTGCCGTGTCTGAAAGAGGCGCCGGAATGTCATGGACGGGTTGCAGCAACTGCAGCTTCCTGCGGTGAAAATTGGCCGATCTCGGCGTTTTCGGGCCGCTTGGAGTCGTGTTGAGAGTCGAAGTTGGTCAGCTGCTGTGAGAAGTTGCTGGCAGATGCCCGGGACACAGCAGAGGAGTGAATCATATTGATGCTAACGGAGAATCTGAAAGAATATCAAATAACAAACAGAAAGCACGGTCTATGGGTTGGGTCTGGAAACCGCATTAAGCACGATACAAACATAAAAGAAAAAGTCAAACAACGCCAAAGTCACCCACACCCTCAGGTCTTGCGGAACAGGTTTGTTTGGGATCCCCAGAACGGGTTGGGCTGGAAATTGGTGGCGGTCCCGACAGTCTTAAGCGGGAGTGTGTCGTTGCCACTTGCAGCATCGCTGTCGGAGTCCGGGACACACTCGCGGACGCGGATCTCTCCGCGGACGATTTCGATGACGCTGACCAGCGGGAAGATCAGCACCAAAATCGATAGGAGCTGGCCGAAACTCCATGTCTTCTCGCCTTGGTCGGCAAGAGATACGCCCGGGGACCCAAAGGCCTGGGACGCGGTCAGCACCCGCACGGCTGCAGCGATGGCGCTGGCGGCCATGGCGACCAGGCCGACCACCTGCACGATGCAGTAGAAGCGCTGGCTGCGGTTGTGCAGGTACCACGTCCCCAACACAAAGGACAGCCCGTTGACGGCAATGACAACGATGGTAGCGAAATACGCAAGCCCGAGGTTCGGGCTCGTGGCGGTGCCGGCCGCCTCGGCCGCCGCCACCGCATCGGAGGCCGAAGACCCCCACACACAGCCGATCGGCACGGTCGAGTCGGCGAGGCCGAGCTGCACGGCGCGCAGCACGAACACGCCAAACACGCTCGACAGGGCCAGGTTGACGAACATCAGCAGCTGGCGCATCCACCGCAGCACCCAGTCGCGGCGGAAGTCCTGCACCAGGGCCAGCAGCGTTGCGATGTGCACGGCCGAGCTGAGCAGCGACAGCATCCACACGAGGAAGAAATGGTAGGGGACCAGCGAGTTGGCCTTCGCGAGCCCGACGCTCTGGATGCCGATGCCGGCGAAGATCTGCTGGTCGGAGTAGCTGCTGAGCAGCTTGCGGCGGATGGCCGACGGGCGGCGGCGGAGGTCGGTGAACACGATGCTGGCGCTGAGGATGAGGGCCAGGCCGGCGGTGATGATGAACGAGAGGAGGACCTAGTTGAGAATCACACGCATATTAGTATCTTGTTCTTCGTCCGGGTTTTTTTCTTTTTTTTTCTTTTTTCTTCTTTTTTTTTCTCTTTTTTTTTCCCGTTTTCTTTTCTTTTTTTTTCTCTCGGCCAGGGGTCAACAACAGAACTTACGCCGGCGCCGGCGATTCCGGCATCGCTCGGGGTCACGGCCGGAGCCACGGTGCAGTTTGCAGCTTCGAACATTTTGCGATTTTCTGGATCTAAGATGAGCAGAATTGTTTGGAAGAAGAAAAACTCGCAGTTCATCATGACAGCACAAAAGTGTGTGCTGGCCCAGTTCTATATATGCCAAGCTGGAAGCATTATACCGACCCCCCTGTGAGTATCGCTTAGACAGGCTATGCAACCGAGATAGGTGAAACAAAGAATACGTCTCTCTTCCTTTGTATGCTATGCATTCTCTTTCAACTGGGCTGTGTCCTATATCTATCATACTTACACCAGTATCTACTAGCCAACCAAACAAAGCAGCCAGATCGGGACACACCATTAGCCGCCGTTACAGATCTTCCTTGTGGCAACGGGATATAGAACAGTGATTAGCCAGTAACTATCTTATGTGGCATCTAATTATATGTTAATTCTTCTATGTATCTAACTAGCGGTATGTAGCTGGGCGGAGTCCTAGATAAACACCGCAGGCTCATCACCTAATCTAAGTATGATATAGCACGTGATAGTGCTTATATGAGAGTGCTATATACTGCCGCATACCCCTATCTACGTACGGTAACGAAGTAGATATATAGGAAGATAGTACTAAAGTACTAGGGATAAGTAACTAAATAGGGATACGAAGGCTTAATAGGTAGTACGGACGTACCGTAGCTATACTAGTAGTAAGTAAGTAAGCTATCTATATATAAAGGTAAAGAATATAGCTAGGCTAAAAGCGTCCGATCTATACTTAGTAGAGTATATAATATTATTAGAGATAAAGAATAAAAGGAAAAAAAAATATAGCTATATAATACCTAAGTAGTTTATTTACTTAGAAGGGAGTATAGCGACTAGTTAGAATAAAGCTTAGAGAGCGTATAGTAGGCTACGGGCGTATACTAGTAGGTATACGCGCCGCTAGAATAGAATAATAAAGGAAAAGAAAAGGGAGAGAATAAGGGGGGGGGGAAAGAAGTATATAAATACGATCTCCTACCTATAGACCGAGAATCTAACCTCTTCTTCTATACCTATTATCTATTAAGATATTTAAATAAAAACTCTTATAAGATAATAAATTACGATAGAAAATCCTACTTAAGAATATAATATATCGAAGTATAAGCCGCTAAAAAAGGAGATAGCTCCTACGGGTTATTATACCGTCGAGGAGTATATACCCTATAGGCGCTATATTAAGTCCGCTATAGCTTATAAGAGTAGCGGCGTATACTTTATAAAACCCGCTAGAGTAAGAGCTTTACGGTACTACCGTTATAGTACTAGTAAGAAATACGAGCCTTAGTAAGTTAGAGAGGTAGCGGAAAGGAAACGGGATCGATAGAGAGAGACGCTAACTACGAACGAGTAGCCCGATATACGTTATACCTTTAATACGCGCCTTCCTTACGAAGCTATAAGGTAAATACTCTAAGCGTAATAACGTAGTCTCGTTAAGCTACGTAGTTAAAGAGCTACTCGCTATTTACGAGTATAACTTCGATTACTCCTATAAGGCCGAGCTATAGCGCCGAGATATTCGGAAGGATAGTACCGAGGTACTAGCGGCTCTCGAAAGCTTAAAGGACCTAGTTATATCTAGCGAACCTTACTAATACTCCTTAAAGCGTTAGTTTATAGAGATCTCGGATTATATTCTATTCTAAAAGTATAAAGAAAGGGAAGGAGGAACGTCGAGGTAGATAGACGAAGGAGGAGGAAAACTTAGGAGAGTTAGTATTAATCCTTACGGACCTATTCGTATATAGACTATAAATTTAGAAGAGTATAGAAATATTTAAACTTTTATCGATTTAAAGCCTTAGTAAGCCCGTCTATAAGTATCTCTAATATAGAGACGTACTTTACGAGCCCTTTACCTCTACTATACCTCTCCTTTATCTATATATTATAGATATTTACGTACCGTAAACGAGTATTTACTCGAGAAGAGGTATCTATAACTAAGTAGATAGTTTATATATTATCGTAGCTTATTATTAATAGAGATATTAGATAAACGCCGATAAAGTTTATTAAGTAGCGAAAAGTAATACCCTCGCGGGTTATTAGGTTTAAAGCTAGAAACTTAGCTTCCGTTATTAACGTAATAACGGTTAGCTATTTAGCGGCTTTCTATATAATAGGGCTACCGAATATAGTAACTAGAAAGCTATTAGACGACTATCTAGTATCTAGTACGTTAGCGAATAAAGTATCGTTATATATAAGTATAGAGAGATTTATTTTATTATAGAGCTACTTAACTAGGATATCGATAGTAAGTAACTTACCCCCTACGAAGTTAGTAGTAGAGTAATAGATCGCGAGGAAACGCTTACTATATAGGTATCGAATAACTTAGTTAGTAGTAGCTATATATTCCGGGCTTAGGTTATAAGTAAACTAAGTAAGGTTAGAAGCCGCGAATACGATATCTAATCGTAGAGTAATAGCTATATAGAGAATCGAGCTAACCTTTTTGAGAAAGAGTTTAGTATAAGCCTATAAAGACTTACTAAAGTACGGCGGGTAGGATACCGGATACGGGTAAGGATCCTAACTAGTATCTAGACTAAAACGACGTCTAATTTTCTCGATATAAGCGTTATAGGATAGCTAGAGGCGACGAGTCGCCTTATTACGGATTATATAAATACTTAAGAAGAACGCGGTAGACTTCTCTTTACGTATATTAAAACGTAAGGAAAGCTATTTAAGTATAGCTTTATATTCGTCCCGAGAGTTAGGAGTATAACTAATAAGGATATCGTTTACGTAAATAAAGAAATAGATAATCCTATACGAGTTTATCTATTAGTAGGGATCCTATGTAGAGCGAATAAGGCCTAGAGACTTAAATTCCTTAGAAAGCGTATTAAACTAAAGAATCGGGGACTCGCTTAGGCCGTAAAGGGCGCGCTTTAAGAGAGCGACGTAACTAGGGTAACGCTTACGGAGGGGTTCTAGTAACTAAACGTAAATCTCTAAACCGGTATCCTCTAGAGAGGTATTTAGAAAAGTATTAGAAACGTTAAACTATAGAAGCTTAAAGTTAAAAAGAGTAGCGAGCGTAAGGAATAAACGAAGTAAACGCGTAGCGAGTATCGCTATATACGTATTAAACGCGGACGCCTCTTACTAGTTACCTTATATTATATATTAAGCTTTAAAACGCGTAATCTTACCGTCCTTATTAAGCTTATACTTCTAAACCTATTTAATCGGAATAATATGTTAGTTACTTAGGTAAGGGACTACTTCTTATATACTTTTACTCTCTAGCGAGGTTATCTTAGATTAGCTAGCTTTAAGAAATTCTTTATAGTATAGATAAGCTAATATTCTACGTTAGGATTTAGGTTCTAAGGCGCGAATATATAGAAAGTAAACTTTAAAAGAGGCCGCTATAGTAAAGGAAGCGTATAGCGGCTCGAAGAACTCCCGTAAGTCTAAGTAAGGTAGTAAGCTATACTCCTTAAGTAGGAAAATATAGGCGCGATCCTCTATATAAAGTAGTAACTTAGTAGCTTTGATAGCTACTAAGTTAACTTACTTAATAGGGGGACGCCTATTTCGCGGTAGTAACTAGTACCGAGCGGGGAGCTTAGGTACGTTCTCTACTAATACTATACGAGCTTATTCCGAAGGAACGAGTATCGGAGGCTCGGTAGATAAAGTAATAGAAAGGGTCTAACTACTTAGTAGTAACGACTAGCGCTAATTAGGCTATAAGGCCTACTTATCCGCGTCCGCTACTAACGCCGAAAGAGCTTAGTCTAAAGGAACGAGTATTAGAGACTTAGTAGGCCTTTCCTCGGTAGCTAAGGAATTCGCTTAGGTAGCGAGGGAATCCCTAGCGATATCTAGCGAAGTAATAATATCGTTAACGTAATTAGTATCGGCGACTAGTCTTATATTAGGAGATTCTAATAGAGTATATATACGAGGGTATTTAAGCTTTAAAATAACTAAAGGTATAGATTACGTAAACTAAGGTATTATTATAGTACCTATAGAAGACGCTAGGCTAGGGGTACGCTTAATAGAGTTCCTAACCGAGGAGGTATATACCCCTAAAGGTATAGAAAATAAAGCTAGGGGATAAACTATAACGTATAGCGTATATAGCGTTAAAGGGTATTACGGGCCTTATCCCGATAGGAGGTTTACTTCTAGTATAGATAGACGCTAAGAAGTAGTAGTTTAGTCGTTAACTGCCTTAGATAAGGCTAGCTAAGAAACCGATATCTAACTAAATAACGGTATAGGAAGTCTTTTAGAGTATTAGACGCCCTTATTAATATATTTAAAGAAAGGTAAGGAGTCCGCTTAAGAGTAGAAGTCGGGGATCTCTAAAATTCGGGCGAGCTTAAGAGCTTCGGCTAGTAAATACTCTTCTTAAGGCGTAATCTTATCGTAGAAAAGGCGCTTATTAAAGCGGACGTTACGCGTATTAATAACCTTATTAAGAACGGGGATCTAGATTCGAAAGATATTATATATAATATAGCTAACTAAATAGCTAATATACGTATAAGGGGAAGCCTTATACTAGTAGCGATCCTATCTAAGTTCCTAGCGCGCTTAAAGAGGATAGGCTCTATAGCTATACGTGTAGACGTTACGTTAGTTATTAACGAGATATACTATACGCTCTTTAAAGCGCTCTAAGGGAGAGGAAGTATATAATATATAGTAGGTAACGAGCTAAGATAATAGTATCTAATTTAGCGAGCGCTAGGAGTAACGCTAAATCGGCGTTATATTATATAGATATATAGTAGCGTAGATAGTCTCGCTAAGGAGTTTACCTAGTAGTTAAGAACCCGCGAGTATTTTTATATATTTATTAAAGATAAGTTAACCTACTTACTTAGCGAGCCCGTTAAGCTCGTAAATACGTAGTAGAGAGTACTCGAGGATAATACTATTATTTTTAGCGAACGTTTACTATAAAGATTAAGTAAAACCTTCTTTATTAACTATACTAGCTTTATTATCTATATGAATATAGATAATAGGAATACCGAATTAGCGCTTAATACGCGCTATAAACGCCTTAGTATTAGAGATAGACTTAGGTATAGTCTTTAATACTTAAAGAAATACCGTTATAAACCCTAAAAATTCGTTTACTTAGATTTATACTTAATTATACCTACCGTTAATAAGTAGATAGAAAAAATTAACGCTTAAGCGCTTAAACGGTCTTACGGCCTTATATATAGTAAGTAAATAGTTAATTACCTATATAGCGCTAGATAAAGTATACGAAGTATATTTTAGAAGCTTTAGTACGCTATTAGACGGCTTAACGTTAATCTACTTAAGAATATACTTAAGCGTAGTTTTACTTATATAACCGGTACGTAAATACTAAACGGTAGTAGTTGTATTATAAGGAATTATATTCTTATATCGGCTTAAGAGATAAACTAGCGAAGGCTCTAAATTATAAGTAATATTAGCGAGCGATATATAATAGATAACGCCTACTAGTAGTATATCATCTACTCTCTCTATATAGAGTAGACTACTATTAGAAGGGAGCTCCTTAATAACGGTAAGTACCCCTAAGCGAATAGTACGTAGCGTATCGTTAAAGCCGTTATACTATATTCCGCTTACGCGAAATATCTTTTAATTAACTATATTAAGATAAAAACCCTTAACGAGAGTAACCCTATTTAAATATAAGTTAGCTATTTTACTAGAGGGAAGCTTAAAATAACTAGCGAGTATACGCTTACTTTAAGCCGCGATCGGAAAAGAGCTAGGACTAACGTAGATAGCCTTACCTGGCTTTACGTAGACGACTTCGGTTAGAAGATTAACGTCGTTAATAACGTATAGCGTAGAACTACTATTAAGGATAGTAGAGTTATAGAAACGCGATTAACCGCTCGTATAAGTAGTAGATAAAACTATAGCTTACTTAGGCGCGGGCTAAAAAATAACGGCTCTAGCCTAATACTTATCGTTAAGTACGGTATTAGAAGAGGGAATAGGTAGGGTAGGCGTTATACTCGTTAAAGAAGAAGAAGTAGAAGCCCTCTACGAGGTTAAGTAGTTACCGCGACCTCAGGAATTACTTCTCTTAGAATTACTTTACTACTTAGAGGGCTCGGATAAGTACTTAGCGGGGATAAGGCGTTCTAGTTAACGACTTATAGCTTAGAGTATATCTAGGCCTTCCTACTACTTAAAAGTAAGATAGACCGTAGAAGTAAGCTTATATAAAGGGGTCTTTACTACGACGTATTCGCTTATTATACGATAGAAAGCGAAGTAATATCGAAAATTAAAGAAATAAGTCGCTCCTAGGATATAGAAGCACTTAATTAGCGTAGAAGAGGTAGCTAGGAACGGCTACTAACTACCCGCTTAACTAGTAATAGCTATAGCGATATTAGAGCTTATACGAGTATCTATAAGACGTATAATAAGCGTACGAGAGATATTATTAAGGCTAAAATTAGGCTTAACTTAGTAGATAGGAAATTTATTAGATAGATATTTACTAAATTCTAGGTCTATACTACTATTAAGAATATCGATTAGGTCTTATAATATAACCTAGCCGTCTCGAATAAGTTAAAGATATAGCGCGTAAAGACGCGCTCGGACCGCTCGCTAGGACTTAACTTAATAAACTAGATCGCTAACGGTTCTAGTTATAGTAAAGACCGTACGATAAATATTAAAAATACTTAATATATCTTTAGTTACGTTTTAACTATATATTTCGCGAAGGTATAAGAGTATATATCGTAGGATATAGTCGCTTATACCCCGGGGACGGGAATCGAACGCCTTAGCGTACGTAAGGTCCGTTAACGAAACGCGTATTATATCTAGGAGTATAGTATACGTTAGACTAGGGCTTACTTAGGAAGACGCGAGCCTAACGTTAGACTCGAGACCTTTATAGACGACCTTATAAATAAATTCGTAATATACTAGCTTAGACGCGTACTCTACTTTAACGTATAGATAATTAATAACGGCTTAGTTATATACTTCCTTACGCGTTCGAGTAATAGGAGGGTTAATAGCTAGCGCGTACGCGTTCGGGTCCCTATTAGGGTTAACGTATTACTAAACGCTATACTAAGCTAACTAAGCTTCTATAATATCGATCTACGGGAATTACTTATCGGAAGATAAGAGCTTCGGAAGCGTAGAGGATATAGTAGGCGTAGCTTATAGAGCGTTAGGGACGTAAGAGGATATCGCGTATAGATAAGGTAATTATTTAAGAATAGGATAACTAGATAAAATAACTTAAAAGTTAGATATTTAAGTAAAAAAAAATTAATAACTTATCGTTAACGGGAAGTTTCTAGATACTAATATAAATCTCGAAGGAATAGAGTATTTAAATAAGAGAAAATCTATCTAGGCTTATAACTATAGTATCTAATTATATATTAATTCTTCTATATATCTAACTAGCGGTATGTAGCTAGGCGGAGTCCTAGATAAACACCGTAGGCTTATCACCTAATCTAAGTATGATATAGCACGTGATAGTACTCATGTGAGAATGCTATATACTGCCGCATCTTAGGGTTCAAGTTCTTTAATATCCACATTAGTCTCTAATTTATTAATAAAGCTCCATTCTAGATTTAGCTATCCATGTGTTATTTCAGGCACTTAGAGAAGATAGAGAAATTTAACTTGTCATTCATTATATATTGAGTAAACTATGTGAACCTGACACAAAGGAAGACATTCCGCATCTTCTTTGTTCGAGCAGATCGGTTTTTATTAGGGTATTGGTCTTTATATTTTTTTAATCCAATAGCCACGGAGTAGCAGTACTGTGTCTGGATGGTTTTCTTTTCTTTTCCTTGAAAGCATGAACAGGAAACAAGACGCATTTAGAGCACAAGACAGTTTGAGGGAAGTCCGCAGGGCCCCGACTTGGGATCCTCCTCGTCCTGGTGCGGAATGCCGTTGCCGTTCGTCGCCGGGGCGGCGGCGGCAAGCTCGGGCTTTTTGGCACCGTTGGACGCGGCGGCAGCCGGCTCCTGGGAAGCTCCGCCATCTAGTCAACCAAAGTGCTTGACAGCGGTCTCGTAGAAGTTCTTGCCCTGGGCCTCGGCAACCTCAAGCTCGAGGGCGGTGGGCTGGCGCGAGCCGTCGGCACCGGCGAAGGTACCGGCACCCCACGGCGAGCCGCCGTGCACCTCGTTCAGGTTGGCGAGCTGGCCGAAGGTCTTGGCGTAGCCGAGAGGCACGTAGATGATGCCGTGGTGGGCAAGGGTCGACATGGCGGCGAGAGCGGTCGACTCCTGGCCACCGCCCTGGGTGCCGGTGGAGATGAACACACCCGCCAGCTTGCCCCAGTAGCCTCCGGTGGCCCAGATTCCGCCGGTGCGGTCCCAGAAGGTCTTCCACTGCGCGGGGAAGTTGCCGTAGCGGGTGGGGATACCCAGCAGGAGGGCGTCGTACTGGAGGAGAGCCTCGGGCGACTCAAGGACGGGGATGTCGGCGGGCTTGGCGGGAGCGCCCATCTTGGTCAGGACATCCTCGGGGAGGGTCTCGGGGAGGCTGCATGAGGGGAGACGGCGGTGTTAGTCAATAAGGGTTGAACCCGAGTGGGCGGTGGCATCTCATGGTGTGACACAAACAGCTGCACATTCCAGCCAACCCGGCCAAATCAAGCAGGGACAAATCGAAGCTTACATGTAGATATCAGCGCTTCCGCCGGCAGCCTCAATACCCTTCTTCTCGGCCTGGGCGAGCTGGCCAATATGGCCGTACATGGAGTACTGTATGGAGCAGATGAAAGCGTATTAGCAATAGTCACGTCAGCTTATTAACTCCCGATCCGCCTTGTGTCTTTTGATGGCTGACAGGAATGTAACGGCGTCAAGTGAAATGTTCGGTATGCGACGCCTTGCATTGGTCGGTTGGGTGTGTTAATAAAGCGGCAGGCAGTCTAACATGGACATGCAGCGGCTCAAGAGCCTCAGCTTTCCCTGGTGTGGTAGCTGCCCCCGGACTTCATCACACACGCAACCAGGAAACCCGAGCATTGACAGGCACCACGATCAAGATGACGGGACGGGAGAGAAAGGGGCGATGATGGACAGTATGGTACTTACGTAGACAATAGCAACCTTGACCATTTTTGCGGTAGTATGAAAGTAAGATATGTGTGGGTGTTAGGAGGGGCGACGGATAGAATGGATGAACTGTGAAATGGAAGAGGGGAGTGAGCGGACAGAAGAAATGGGGAGAAGAACTGGGACGGGACAGACTACTTATATGTTCGAGGAGAGAAAGAAGGAAAGCTAGAGGATCAGAGCAGAGAGCGGGAAAACAGAGGAATTGAGACACAGAGACCGGTTCCCACTACTACCACGTCACAGCCAAACAGCTCCCAAAGTCTTAGACCCGGCCCAGACGGTGCGGTGCCGACGGGGGGAAAAGTCCACAGAAGGTTACAGAACGGGGGACCAGGCCTTTGGCGGTGGATTTCCGGCCAGGGCGAGACAGGAGCAGCAGCAGCAGCAGAGAGACACACATAGGACGGTAGGTACATGGCTAGTAGGTGGTATACCACAGCAAAAGAAAGTCAATTACCAAGCATTTAGACACACAGCAAGCAAGGGACTGATTTGATCAAGCTGAGAGGTGGCTTCACGGAGGGGTGGGAGGAGGAGAGCGAGGGCGATAAGCAAGCAACCAAGCAGCATTTGCGGGATCAGAGCGTTCTCCCAGGGCCAGCCACCGACGGAAAACTAGGCCCAGACGAGCCAGAATGTTGGTTGCATCATCATCAACAATCAACGACTAAACGGCCGAAGGGGGGGCGTGTGAGAGTGTTTCAATGGAACGGTGTCGAGTCGCAGAGCCACGGGTGGGAGCTACACCAGCCAGCCCACCACTAACAACAACAGCTGCCATATAGCACCAGATACAGGGGGCCGACCCAGAACGGCAAACACCAAGACCAAAGCTCAGAACTATCCAGACGGGGGACACTGGATGGTGGGGTGAACCCAGTTTTGTCAATCGAATCCGGAATATGTAACGGCTTAGACCATGCTGACTGACTGTTGATCTCTGGTGCGTAAATTGCGTCTACGTAGCTTAGGACGAGGACGCATTACCCGCGCGGCCTGCAGTTGAGATTGGACCCTCGATTTCCCGTAAATTCGCAATCTTTGATTCGAAATCGCAACGGAGAGCCTCTGCAACTCACCACCCAAATCGGAAGAGGGACAGCAGTCGATTCACGGCATTGGGGAGAGAGAGAGACACATAGAACACGCAGCTACGACTACATCCAAGACCCCTCCTCCACCCAAGCTTCACGGACTTTTTCTGTTTCTTCTGCTTTGTTTCTTTTGGCTGTTTCTTCGTACGGGTGAGCCTAGGCGGATTGGATGTAGCCCCCGCCCCCCCTTCCGTCTTTTGTGGAACTGAAAGTGCATGATTTTGGCGAGAGCCACACACGCAAAGGATCCTGCCTCCCCGCTTTCCGACCTCCGTGATGCTACACTAGAGAAACACTAGCTGTAAAGTTCGCTTTCCTTGCCGGCCGGAGATGCTGTTGAACGGGGGAAAAGTTGGTGAAGACTCGCGTCGAGTGGTACGACGTACGACAGCTGCTTTCTTTTCTTTTCTCCAGCTTGGAAAAGAGTAAGTTGCACACAGACTTCGAGCTCGAGTTCATGAACAGAAGCCATGGCCTCCAAGGTCCTCGTATAAAAGATCCGGGGACTGTTCCCCCTTTGGTCCACCGTGGCTGGACCCTTGCTGGAACACGCAAAGCGGGGGGGTTCCTGGGAGAGCTTTATTTTGCTGATGTGGTAAGTCTTGTGTAAGGCAAGAGGGGCGGCCAGCGGCTGGGAAAAGAAGCCAGATACGACAGATTGGAATGGAGCCATCGAAGGTTCTTCACTGGAGTGGCTATCTCCGGTGGTCCAGCCCAAACTTGGGGGAGTGAGACAGGTCCACGAACACAAAGCTCCCTGCCAGCACATTTTCCCAGAAGGCGAGGGGGAGGCAACTGACAATCGCGGAGATAATTCAGAATAGAACAACGAGCACGAACAGCAAGGAAAGATATCAAAGAGCCCGAGAGGGAAAGAAAAAGGCCCAAGAAACGGGGAGCCAGTGATCTCGACGGTGCAAACAAAACGCTGTAGCCGCCATATAGCCGTATATCGTATAAATTGCCATCTCCAGCGATGAATAATGGCTGACAATCAGCGAGGAAACCAGTTAGAAAATTTTAGCTATGACGTTAGGTCTATCTTCCGGTTTTCATTTCTTCTCCACCTCCCTTCTCGGCGTCTGTGCCGCCGCCAAACACTGGGTCAGGCATTCGCAGCCGAACAGGGTGGGCAAGTCTACGGCTGTGTACTGTATATTTCTAGGGCTTTCGACCTTGTATACCTTCATGTGTGCAACTGTGCAACTCCAACCCGATAACGCTTTCGCTCGAGCGGCTCATGGTGTGCTTGCAGCTTAGATGCCCTAGATCTTCGCAGCATATCTCATGATCAGCGCGAGACTGTTGAGCTGGGCAAGGCAAGCTGTTGAGAGACAAGTCAAGTGATAAGGTGTTCACGTCTGAAGCAAGACTTAAGAGAAGTGAGAGGATATCACGGCGTCTGTCCGAGACAGATCAGATCATGTTCAATCCGAGGGTTAAACCCTATGCCTTGTTCTTCTTCGTCCTCCTCGATTGTCCCACCACCCGAAGAACACTCCTCGTACTCCACTCAATATCCTTTCTTCCTGGCCACAGAGAAGCGTCCATCATTCCACTTTCGTTATCCAACACAGGATCAGGATCCAGAACTTGGTCCTTTTTGCTCGCCAAACCACAAGCGCCACCCGCCGCCAGCACGCCTAAGCTTCTCCAACTCACTACTGTACATACATACAGTACAGTGACCCAGTGTTAGATTATTCAACCCGATATCAGCGTTGACAAATACAGGGCTGCTGTATTTTCAAGGCACTGGTTGGCCCACTATCCACTGCCGGAAGAAAAACTGAAATCCCGGGGCTCAGACAGCGAAAACACGGTGTATGCATCTGGAGCCTGCACCTTGAGCTTACATGGAGGGTGACATGTGGCCGTGCTTAGCGGTGAGTGTCACGGAAGAGTAGGTGTATTGCGAGTTCTCATCAGATGTGAATTGAATCCGTGAGAAAGCACCAGGTCTGAACCTCGGACTCGGAGATACGGTCGGGTGTGTATCAGGGGCCGTCTTTTGAATAAGCTCTTCGCTTCTGAACTGATTTCAAACCCAAAGCTCTCGACCAAATTTCGAATTCCGCCTGACCTGGCGGGTTCATGGTGTGATACGGTGTGTCTCGTTTGTGCTCACTACTGTCATATCTCGGGGACATGGCGTGCGGATTCTTTTACACTGCAACCCACCAAGCACGGAACATTGCAGCACAGCTGTGATCAGTTGAAAACAGGGTCTTGAAGGAGACATTTCATTATGTGCCAACGTGGTGATCTATGGTGTGAGATGTACCTTGGAAACTGTACTGTACAGTAGTTGCTGATTCCCGACAATTTCTCCCGGCCCAGAACCTCCGGCCGGATCACGGTGACACCGTGAAGGCGACCACCACAGCACCTTAGCCAGATTTGAGGGGGTGAATCTGAGAACGAATACTACAGTTTGAAGAAGAGAACTGGTGAGGACAATTTAGAGAGAACCTAACAGCTGCAATGGAACTGGTTGAGCAAAACAACACCGGAAAGGACTGCTGCCGTGAGCCGGGCTTTATGGTATGTTGTGCCCTGGGCCATTATCCTGTCAACGTCAAGATGCATGATATGATTCCCGAGTCCCCTCTTTTTCATTATCCAAGTACGGCCCAACTAGCACAGTTCCAAAAGCTTCCATTGGAACACAGCAACTGGAACACCAGAACACGCGCGGCTGCCGCTTACAGATGGTGCCCGTGGTACCCGAGAGACGCTTCAAAAAGCCCAAGGCAATCCCGCAATTTGCCCAATATACCACGTCCAGAAAGGAATAATATCCGTCCACGCAGAAATCCTCCAGCAGAAATCCTCCACGGGAATGCCCTGGGACAGCAAAGCAAGCGTTTATGGGAGCCCGGCGCCCCATAGCGGAATTGCCTGATCTTGAACCGTCGTGGAGCGAATCCTGAAGCTCCTACAGGTCTCCGACCATCCGGAACAGCCGCCAAGGATAGCACGGCTCATCCTTCACGGCGAATGTGGACATCATGATATCAGAGCTCCTGTTTTCCGCAACATGAACTGTTGGCATATACGCTAGATCTCCAGTAGGTTGCAGAGCCATTTCTCTTTTATATATCTTCAGACTGATATGCACACTGGGTTTAACCCGTACAGCCCTTTATATCTCGGGTTGCTCGACACGGGTTGGCATCTGAGCTTTCTATTCAACACAAGCGAAACTGACTCTTCCTCATTCGGTGTTTCTGTCCCTGCAAGGTCCTGTTCCCGCGCGGGAGCTCCTCCTCTCTCGACATGCATCCGCGCGTCTTCTCGATGACCGTGCATTGCATGGAGAGCCCCCGGTCTCCAACCAGGTCTATGCTCTCTTGGTCTTGTAGATGCGATAATGAGACACCCTGCACCCAATGAAAATGGCAGACGATGCAATCAGCGTTGCGCCGTTGAAGGCAATGCATCTCCGCCACTGCGACGCTTCGTAGTCGGGCACAATCGCTCCGGCAATAGGCGGACCGATGAGGATGGCAATACCGCATAACAGGAACAGAACTCCAAGACGGCGGCCGAGAATCGACATGTCGGGTGTCAGAAAGAAAATGGTCGTCGGCGCCACGCTGACCAGAGTGCCGGATGTGGCCCCGTACAGCACGGAGAAGACCAAGAGACCGGCCTGGGTGTCGATGGCCATCCAGGCGAAGGCGAGAATGCCCGAACTCAGCGTGGCCAGCTGCATAATGTTGAGCACGCCGACCTTGTCGGCAATGTACGTCGGCCCAACACGGCCGAGCACGCTGCCGGCGTTGAGGGCGGTGACGTAGTACGGCGCAAAGCTCGCGCTGGAGATCCCGCGCGTGATGGAGTACAGCGGCACATAGAAGAACGGGACGTACAGCGTGCTGAAGCTGAAGAAGGTCGACACGCCCATGAAGATCACGGGCGGATCGCGCGCAATGCCGGCCAGCACGCCGGGCTTCTGCTCGGCTGAGTGTGGCTGGGACTCCTGCAGTTGCGTCTTGTCCGGTGTGCGGCGCCGCGGGACGCGTTCGTGCATGAACGCCAGCGGCACCACCGACAGCGCCAGCAACACGAAGCCGATGATGCGGGTCGCCCACGGAAAGCCGATGCGCGGCTCGAGCCGCGAGAAGAGGATCGGGAAGATGATGCCGGCGATCGGCGACCCGGTCGATGCAATGCCGATGGCCAACGCGCGGCGGCGGGCGAAGTACTGGCTGACGACCACGGTGGCCGGCAGGAAGATCAGGCCGCAGCCGACGCCGACACACAGACCCTGGGCCAGCAGCACGCTCCAGTAGGCCG
The DNA here is from genome assembly GCA_001510575.1 of Knoxdaviesia capensis. Taxonomy (NCBI): domain Eukaryota; kingdom Fungi; phylum Ascomycota; class Sordariomycetes; order Microascales; family Gondwanamycetaceae; genus Knoxdaviesia; species Knoxdaviesia capensis. The sequence goes on along the minus strand of LNGK01000004.1, from coordinate 1,847,022 downwards.
TGCAGATCGACGTCAGCATGTGGCCGACAACCACAGATGTGAGGCCGGCCCACAGCATCGCGCGGAAGTAGCCGGCGTCCATCAGCGGCCCGCCGATCACGCCGACAAGCATGAGCAGCGACGCCTGCAGCGAACCGACCCACGAAAGCTGCGACGGGGTCGCGTGGAACAGCGTGCCGCGCTCATAGAACTCCTGGAACACGCCATAGCACGCGACGACACCCCACGATGCCACGAGGAGCACCCAGGATCCCAGCACCTGCATCCACGCATCAATGCCGCCATCGGGGATCGGGCCGGGGCCGGGCGGGCCGGGCGGGGCACTGGCCGGAGCGTCATAGTTGTCGGCCGCGATTGTTTTGGACTCGGGGGCATCTTGTCGCTTCTCTCTCGCTGTGGCATCGTCGTCGTCGTCTTCGTCGTCCATCGTCACCATAGCAGCGGATTTCTCGATGTCGGCGATGGTGTCGTCGTCTGAAGCTTTCAGGATGGCGTCTTGAGCTTCTGATGCGGAGGTGAGGTGTGGTTTGCTGTTGTGTTCATCGCTGAGTGTATTGTTGATTGTCGACGACGACCCTCTCACGGCGGGCGCACCCATATCTGGAAGATTGGCAGTACAGTAGTCCCAAATAAGGTCAAACGGTCTCGGAGGGAAGTCTGACTATAGCAAAAGGATGTATCTTTCGGGGGGAAATCAGTCTTGAGAGAGTGGATGGCAGTGTCTGAACCATATAGTCCAAGCTGAAACTGAAAGAAGGAAGGGCTAGCATCAGATACAAGTCCGCCGTCCGGGTTGCAACAGTACTTTATACCAGCCATGAGATCCATCTAGCCGCATGACGATTCCATGGTATCAGTCCCAACCGAATATCCAAGCAAGTTGGGGTGGGGAGGAGTGCTGGTCAGTCCCGGATGTTGCAAGAAGCTCGAAAGGCGCGGTCCTGGTCCCCACCGTAGACGCATCCCCCACACCCCAAACGGAGACTAAATCCGACGCTACGGCTTCACTCAATACACGCTGGAACGGAGGGCGTGTAACTGCACTTCCAACTCCGGGTAGCCGGCATGTTCTGTTCGGCTTGAGCTGCTTGGGCGAGGAGGCTGGTACTGATAGTTCGACTTGGTTCCAGAGTCTCTCTTTCCAGAGCATCAGATATCATGTCACTACGGGAACCCTGGCTCGTCATATCTCAACAGAACGGGTGGCTCGCCTATCCGGCCTCCAGGTGCATATTGGTATCTGATATTGATCTCCGAGGCAAGTCCGGGCGTTGCGCACGGGGACTTCAGCGCCAGAGGTCAGAATTTGGCCAGAATAGACTCGATGCAGCCAAGCCGTAGGGCGGCATCCAATAAACTCGGTTGCATAGGGTCAGCCGCTCTGGTCAAACAGCACCAAATTCTCACTCGGTCAGCAGCAAGAATCAGCAAAAGAGACCCCGGCAATATGCATATCTCGAGACGATTGTTGAGATCAAGCAACGCAGGACCCTGTTACGACATACCGAACCCTGAAGAACAAAGAGTGACTCGGAGAGAGAAAGGTTGGCATGTTTTAGGGAGTAATAATCAGAGGATCCAGAGCCTTGTTTGCCGAAGCAAGGTCCTGTAGCCGCTTGACATTAGTCCAGCAAGGTTACATCACCTCGGCAGAATTCCTGAATACTAATCATCGTCCAACAGCGGGAAACCGCTTACGGGGATCAAATTAACGCGGCCAACAAAAAAAATTGGTGTGGTCGTTAACCAGAAGAGACATATATGCCTGTGGAAAATCTTGGCTTTTGTTGATCATGCCAGTTACTCAACAGCACTCCCAGGCCTAGACTAACAGTTGTATGAGCATGTATGCAATGAGGAATCATGAGCACTGACCAGACGATATCTGTGACTTGCAATATAAGACAAGGCCACCACACCCCCTCATACGCTGGGATATCCTGAAGCCCGGAGGGTCTCAACTTGCATTATAAATCCAAAAAGTGCACCACACCCTCCGGGACTGGATGATGATGCATCCAGCCAGACCCAATCCCAATACAGATCTCAATGACCCCCGATATGTCGGATAAACACCAAAAAGGCTTTCAGTATCGTCGGTATCAACTTCCCGAGCTCCGTTGCCGTGGTGAGTGCACATATACGTATCTACAGATGTAGCGTCTGCAGCTTTTAGACGCCTTTCCTTCGACTGAAGCTGGAACGCCATTGACCGCCCAGCAGTGAACGTGGGCTGCGAGGCCAAGACATTGCAGGGAGACGATGGCAGACGGTCAGCGGCCGCATTCCGGAAGAGGTGGGTGTGATTCAGGTGTCTCGTTCGGAGACAGTTTTCGGAACCGGAGGCTGGTCGGTCAAATCTTTGTCCGTGGTTTGTAAACGTGCAGAAGCAGGTTCGCTCATACACGTTCTTAGCAGATATCAGACTTAGAGTAAAAAGAAGAAACAATCAGGCACAGTTCGCATCTATTCACACCTCCATATACTATGTACATTGATTCCATATCACGCTCGTCAACCGCAAAAAGGGGCACACACATACATACACACACGCCAGCCGTCAACTCGTCATCCACCAACTCCGAAAATGTCACCCAGACCCAAGAAACCACAGGAAATTCATACATGAGTGAATGAAAGCAGAAACCCAGAAGAAGAAAGAAACGACCGCTCATGTCTCACAAAACTCCGCGCCAGACAAGAAGCAAAGAATGCAGGGAAAGCAACAAGATATAGGGCAGTCTGAGACGGATTCATCGACTGCAATGGTACCGCTCACAGAGTGGGCGGGGCACACAGAAAGCAAAGAAATGAAAAGAAATAAAAAGAAGAAACATCCGCGAGGTCATCCAGAAGAGAGAGAGTCGTTACAATTATATATAGAGAAGGGTGGTATTGGGTTGGCAGGAGGCGACAGTTGCCGTTACCTGCCCACCGCGCGGGGCGGGCCGGTCCGCTTACGGCCGGGTGGGTGATCGCCGGGGATCCCGGTCGGACGGCGACGGCTCGACGACAATCTGCGGCAGATCATTGAGTCGCAAACTCGGAAGTTGGGGGGTTTGGTTGTCGACGCCCATGCGCACGCTCTGTCGGTTGGCAGACTGCGACGGCAGTCTCGAGGTCGCCGAGGCGGTCGAGCTGCGGCGGTTGTCGGCTTGGTACAGGGGCGGCGGGCCGTCATACGGCGATGCAGCGACGCTGGGAGCGCCCGGAGCCGCGGCCGACGACACAGACCGCCGGCCGTCGCTCAGGCTGTCGTGCAGCGAAACGGAGTCGTAGCCCGGCGGGGGCATCGACACCGTTGCCATGTCGATCTCCTCGTAGCCAGACCCGGCAAGCGACACGCTGCCGGCACGCGGGGTGGTAGTGCCTGAGCCGGCGGTGGTGAAGCGGCTGAGCGGGATCCCGGGGGACGGGGCGCCGGCGTCGCTTTCGATGCTGAGGGTGGAAATGCTGCGGTCGCGGGTGTGAGCGAGACCGGGGGACGCGGGGCCGGTGCCGGCAGTGCGGGTTGACGCAGCGATGCTGGCGGCGTCGGACAACAGGCCGACACGCTCGCTGTCGAAGCTGCCGGCGCGGATGCGCGTGCCGTCGTGGCGGGCGATTCCGACATCCGCGTACGACACACTGGACACAGCACGCTGGCGCTGGTCCTTGATGCGGTCGTGGTCGCCGCGCAGCACGTCGACGAGCGAGTTCTCGCGGGCATTGAGGGCCTCGACGCGCAGCCGCTCGATCTCGGCGTGGTCGCTGCGCTGGCGGGCGATGCGGCGCTGCTGGCGGCGCTCCTCGCGGGCGGCGATCTCGGCGCGGCGGGCCAGGCGGATCTGGTACATGGTGTCCATCTCCGACTCGCGCAGGTCCTCGACGGCCTGCTCCGACGGCATCTCCAGCACCACGTCGACGCCGTCGCGCTCGCCCTCGCGGCCGAGCACCTGCTCGCCGTCGCCGGCGCGCGCGCGGTAGGCCGGCAGCGTCATGATCGAGCGCACCGACGTGTGGCGGTCGACGGCGGCCGTGGTGCTCGTTGCGGGTTGGTTGGAGGTGCGTTGGGCGGTGGCGGCTGGTGTTGTTACGCTCGAGAGTGAGGCGCCGGCGCCGGTGTATGCGGTTTCATCTTGGGGGGTGCGGTGGTAGGCCCTGACAACGGGTGATGTTAGTACGAGGAGAGAGACGTTGGGCCAAACAGTAGATATAGAGATCACTCACTTCTTTTGCCGTCTCCGCTTGAGAAACAACATGACGGACCCCAATAGTATCGTGCCGGTGATGATTCCTGCACAGACCATCGCCACCACCATGGTATTCGACCCTCTTTTACTTGACGACGACATCTGGGCGGGAGGGTGGTCCTGCGACCGAGAAGGATGAGGAGGAGAAAGAAGAGGACGCGCAAAATCCGGTCAAAGCTCCTGAAGACGCCTGGCAGATATAGAACGACAAGAGAGTAGCGGCAGAGAGAAGGCCGGGGAAGAGAGGTGTCGGAGGTTGAAGAAGCGTCGAGTGGCCGAAGATAAGAAGAGAGAGATTGATAACAGATATCGAAACGCAGTCGGAGCTGTGACGTCGCTCGGGCACGGCGAACGGAGATACTGAAGCGGAAAACCGGGGAATATACAATAGCAATGTCGAGGGATTAGAGGAGCCGGCGAGCTAGCCAGAAGAGCGGCAGAAGATGTTGAGCAAATTACAGCGGGCGTTCGAGGCTGAAGACTTCGACGACTCGGGAGGATACTGTGGCGGTGGAGGATGTCGTGGTCGTCGGATGATGTCCAAGGAAGCACAGAGATAACTCCGCGAAAGCTTATAGTGGCGGGAGGGCGGGAGGAATGGAATGGAAGAAGAAGAAGACGGAACGAGGCTAACAGGAGGAAAGAGAAGTTCGGATCACAAGGAACGGATCGAGAAACCAAAAGCAAGCAAAAGCACGGCGATGAATAGCAGAGGAATATGAATAGAAGAAAAATTATATATATAAAGAACAATAAGAAGAGCTGACGCAAATAATAAAAGAAAAAATAGAGTAAAACAGGGGGGCAGAGACGAGAGAGAGACACAGCAAAGCAAACTGGGGTCCGAGAGAAGCTAGTGTAGTCCAGGAAAGCAAGTGGATTCGTCTTTTTCAGGTAGATGGCGGTGGGACATGCGGCGGATGACGAGAAGAAGGAGGTTGAAGAGAGAGAGAAGAAGAGAGAGACGGGATGAGGGTGGGACACAAGGCACAGAGTGGGTGAGAGAGACACGCAGAGGAGGAGGGCAAGGTAATGGTGAGCCTGGAGTCCACCACCGAATGTTTCCGCGTACATCGGACATAGAGAGTCTCTGCAGCTGTATTCGACAAACAACGGAACCCCCGCAGTGGCTAAATGCAGTTCCAGAGAGGATGTGTGTCGTGGATTGTGTCTGAAGTTGGCAGCTGAAGTTGCGCAGGATCCGCGAACCTTCAGGTCAGATAGGGGAGGTGTTTAGCCCCTATTTGCGTCTAGAGGGCCAAGCAGACACTGCACTACAGTTCCCTTGTCGCACTCCATGGTATCTACGGCGAGTGTCTCTCTCCTCCAGCTCTCAAGCCCCCGAAGATGCCGTCTCGGGCCATCAAGCCCAGCCTGGCGGCATTGCACGAAGCCAACGTGTTCCCGGCCACTGAGCTGGTGCTGGAGCTACAAATAAGGTCTCACTGTCTCACTCTTCGTCAGGCCAGTTACCCGACCCTAGACACCTAGGGAATGTGCCTATCAGACCAGGCCAGAGAGATGTATTGTGGCTTGCTTGGTGTCCAGTAGGGCTGGGCAACCAAGTATAAAAATAACAATAAACCCCCAGCCACACCCCAACCAGGGCCTCCGTGGAGCCATTTTCGACATCTCGCTCTCTGATTTTGCCGGTCTATGCAGACGCGGCTGTGCACACCAGAAACAGTGGCTCTGGTTTTTGGGGCGGGCTATTCAATCAAGGTGGTTTCTGCCACTTAGTAGTCCGTCCCGGCTGCGCCATACGAGGGTTTTAGTGACAGGGAAAAACTTCCTTTGTGGCAAGGTGAAAAAGAAAGTTGAGAGAGGACCGCCAGTTACGGACGGCTTACGAGTCCAGTACGTACTGTACTCTTCGTGAGGAGAGGATACAACGGGTCTGGAGAGTGGGAGAGATCCAGAAAGCGGCCTGGTGCCTCCTCTCCCTCGTATATGCGCCACCCACTGCAACGATGCTGTTCATGCTGCCCTGGTTTGTGCCCTGATGTCTTGGGGTCAGTCCCGGCTTGCCTTTCTCTCCATGCTCTTCTCCTGTCTGCTCTCGTTCTCTTCTCCCCCCGTCACTACTGCTTTGTTTCTCACGTCTCCTCCAGATTGCCGCCCCGAACATCCCATCCCATTCCATCCAGCATCACAAGACAGATCCCTCTCTGGCTTTCCTTTTTTTTTTCTAAAACCCAGTCCCCGAACCCACGGCCACCAGAAGCCGCAGGACATGAATATCCTGAAAACTCTATCCAAAGGGCCGTCCGGCTTGACTATTCATAGAGTTCCGGCCCAGTAAAGTATCCGTAGAATGAAATTAGTCGGCAGACGGTGCCATGACTATCACCGGCTTGGGGGCCTAGGGGAACCAAAGAAGAAGAGAAGGGAAAAGAATCCACTCCGCTTAAGTGCAAATGTACCCTAAAACTCTCTCCCTCTCTCCACCGTTTGCTCTAGTTAAACTCCCCGTACCACACTTCTCCCGCCAACCACCACCACCCACACACAATGCCCGTCTCCTCGCCACCATCACCATCCAATCTTCGTTCCGTCTGAAACGGGCATATGAATATTTGGTCTGTGGCACGGGAGGATTCAGATCCGGCAAAGCGAGGCTTTTCCCCATCGCCTTTCCCTCTCACTCTCCAGCTCATGTTGTTGTCTGTGCCTGTGTCTCTCTCTTCTTGAAATGACGCCCCAGCCAACTAAAATATACAAACCCGTACCGCTAATTAATCTAGAGTCTCCTAAAGCTGTAGCCCCAGTTTCCAGTTACCCCAGCGCATTGGTTCAAATTTGGCGGTTACCCGCCTACACAAGAGAGCCAGCAACGGCGTGTTGTCACATCTCTCGTCATCCGTCAGCGTCTCGCTGAACACCGTCGTCGAGGATCCCGAAGATCCAGCTTGGCAGAAGCCGCAGGGTTTCTTGGCCGCTCGATTTCGTAAAACCCACGCAGAACACTCCGTGCGACACACTGCCCACCGTGCTCTTCAGCTCTTGTTCATGTTGTTTGCCGGTCGGAGGAAACTCTACGCGTGGGACAAGTTTCCCGAAACGTAGAGGTTATAAGAAGGAAGAGGAATCAAGAGAAGACGGAAGAGAGGACGGAAGAGACGGGATGAACACAGGCCCGCGTGGCTAGTAATCCAAAGCCCCCGACTCAAATCCCCCGGTGAAGTGAACGGGTGCTGTTGTGGAATCACCTGGGTATCACCGAATCAAAGCTGACAATCATATGGATTGAATCTGCATTCTGAAATCTCATGTCTGCTGACGATGGCACCTACTACTTCAGGAATAATAATTTCTGATGCTTGTCAGCACCTCTGCATTCCCAAGACCGGATCACGATATCTACAGTGTCAACTCACTTCAACCCGAACCCTAACAGCCTCATGCTGCAACCCTTTATCCAAACTTCTTCTCGAACCGCTTCAGCATTCCCGTCACTCCCCGCTCCAAACGCCCGGCACTTTCTTCCAACTTGCCGGAAGGCGCCTTGCCCGGCTTGTCCATCGGCACCTCGTACTCCGCTGGCCGGTACAGATTCTGGTGGATTGAATAGTCTACACGCGCCGGAGCCGGTGTCGGCTCAGGAGACGCGGCAGCCGATCCTGCGGGAGGGGCACCAGAAGGGGGCGGGGGCACCGAGAACGGGACGGAAACGGCCCCGTACGTTCCTCCTCCTCCTCCTCCTCCGTACGTTGTCGCTGGCGCTGGCGGTGGCATGGTAGCCGAGCGCTGCAGGGCCGACGGCACAGGCCCGGGAGCGGGGGCCCCGGGAGGGGGCGGGAAGCCCGGGCTGCCCAGCGGAAGACCCGGGCTCGCGGGGTGGCCAGGCGGCAGCCGGAACATTGGCGAGAACGGGCTCTGCTGGTAATCCGACACCATGGCCTGCGAGAGCGGGCTCAGGCCGGTTGCGGCGCTGACGTCGATATCCGGCGGCGGGGTCTTCTCGCGCGGCCGCACCTGCTCCGGCGCAGCGGGCGCCGCCGGGTTGTACGCCATCGGGACGAACGCCGGCGCTGCAGCTGCGGGCGCCGCCGGCGCATACGTGGCGGTCGGCGCGTGGATGGCCGAGATGGGCGGGCCTTGCGACGGGTGGCCGTACACCGGGTCGGCGATGGCCACGCGCTCGAGGTTCTGCACGACCGAGCTGACGTCGGGGGTCTGCGCGATGGGCGGCGCGGCGGGCAGGCTGGCCACGGGCGACATGGCGGGGGCCACCGGCTCGTGCAGCACGTCGACCTGGCTGGGCGGCAGGATACGGCGCACGTTGTTCAGGAAGCGCAGCGCGTCGTCCTGCGTCCAGAAGTAGATGTCGAGCGAGTGCAGCTTGTAGTGGTACATGTTTTCGTTGCGCGGGTCGTACGTCGGCAGGTGCCATTCCAGCTGGTCGGTGGTGGCGCCGACGTACAGCGAGACGACGCAGTGTTGCAGGTACGAGTAGCGGATGCTGGTCAGATCGAGGACTGGTCACGGCGGCAGGTCGGTCAGTTCCAAGGTCCAGCGCATATACATCTATCTGTAGGAACAAAGAACACGTACATCCGTCAAACGCATCCTGCCGGTCCGAGCCGGGCTGGTTCGCGATCTCTATCCGCGCCCTCCGGTCTCCGGCATTTTCAAACAGGTACACGTACGACCCTTTGTCGAACCGGTGGTGCGGCGGAACCGCATCCGGGTCGCCGTAGAAATAATGAACGTCGCCGAATCTGTCCCAATGGACAAAGAAGAGTGTTAGCTGAAAGAGCTCGTGTGTGCTGGACGAAGAAGAAGGAGACGTCATGGAGCTTCGGAGGGCTTACAGTGTGGCCACATTCTCTTCCCCGGGTCGCGTTGCCATTGTGGGGGACAAAAAGCAAACGGAATCGGATGCGCAGTGCAAGCCAAGACGAGAAAGAGTGGGATAGATATGGTTGCCGTCACCAACTGAAGGAAGCGAGGAACTGACAGCCCAGATGTCAGGATTGAGAAAGATCCAAGAGACAAAGACAGAAAAGAGAGAACAGTCACACTCGAGAGCATTCACGGTCCACATCCAAACCGGTACAACCAGTCCCGAGCATTCCACGCTGCTCAATATATATAGTGGCACCCCAGGAGTCATTCCCCCCCCCCCTCCAATGATCGACGCGCGCCACCCGATAGCTGTGCTTCGCTGATGCAAACACTGGTAATGCCGGCAATGCTCGTTTGTCTCTCTCTCAGATCTCTCTCCCCCTCCATTTGCCCATTGTTGCTGCACTTCCCCGCCCAATAGGAGCCGTGAGATTCGCCGGCGCCAAGGGTAGTGGGCGCTTAAATTTCACAAAGACCTGCCATATCACGCTTCGCTTTATGTCCGTCAATGGGGGAAACGCACGTGCGAATTGTCGATGGCGGATGAAGGCTGAAGATATTGCAGGGGAGCTGTAATATATACGCAGAATGCCAAAGCTGAGCACATGTGGATTGGCGAATTGGAAGAAGAGCGAGGAATAGTTGCCCCTCATGGAACCTTTTGGTGATACCAGGAATAATAGGGTTAGACCCAAACGTCTTGGCATTTTCATCTAGATTTAGGGTCAGACCCTAGGCCAAAAAGCAGCTGAGTCATATTCTGGTCACGTGTCAGACCGAAGAAGTTCGGCGATCTTTTTTTTCTGTTTGGCTTTGGGCTTCACTTTTTCGGAGTCGATGGCCAACCCAGTCTCAACGGTTTCTACCACCAATTCACACGTCCTTCCGGCTTCTCTTCTGACATTCCTTTCATTAGGCCGCGATACATCGAACGGCATACTTCGTCGGATCCCCCAACGCCCTCGATCTTCTCCAATCCGGCCTCCCGAGCTCGTCTGCCATCCACGCGATCCTTGAGCTCTTCACCAGCTCTCAGCGTGCTTGACCCGGGCCTTCCTGATTCCATTGACCAGGTCCCGGCTCATTGATAAGCGACCGAGGCCTGCCGACTTCCTCGTGCCACTGTGTCTCGCCTGCCGGGCTCTTCCTCTGTCAACGCGATTCTCTCTCCCGACACTCTCCTTTTCACATCATCACGATGGGCGTCCTCACGATCGTGCACACCTGCTCGCACCTGCAGAACGCCGCCAGAGCGCGTCTCGGCCTGACCTCGATCCCCAGCACAAAATACAACCTGAACCTCGCGCTGGCGCTGCACCGCTCCGGCTTCCTGAGCAGCGTGGTGCGCGGCGGCCCGACGCCCCCGACCGCCGAGGGCGCCGTCGACATGGGCGCCACCGCCGCCGCTGCCGCCGCCGAGCCCGTCACCTCCGCCAACGTTGCCTCGCGCCGCCTATGGCTCGGCCTCAAGTACTGGAATGACCGCCCCGTGCTGTCGCGGCTGACACCCATCTCCAAGCCCAAGCGCTCCATCGTCATGACTCTGGCCGATCTCGAGCGTCTGGCCCACGGCTTGTCGGTTCGCCAGTACTCGGGCCTCACGCTGGGCGAGTGCTTGTTCCTCAGCACCGATCTGGGCGTGTTGGAAATCCGCGAGGCTATCAGTCGGCGCCGCGGCGGTGTTGCGTTGTGTCGGGTGTCCTAAAGCACGAACCGCTCTCTCAGCTAGAATCGTTAAAAGGGGCGCTGCTCAGTGAGTCTGCCCCAAGCTGGCTCAACTGTCTGCCGAAGACCTCGATAGTCTTGGACTTTTCTGTACTATCTCTTCATCTTAACCTCGCTGGCGTGATATCTCCTATGGATATGCGTCTCCGTTGAATTCTCTCCATGTACAACCACCACGTCAACCATGTTATATATCATCTGTTCTTGTTTACATAGAAAGCACCAAAAGCTCTGTACAATGCCAATCATCTTCGTTTAAATTCTTTTCTATCTCTGTCTCCGTGTTTTGCACCTAATATCTATCAACAACAAAATATCCTTCCCCCTATCGGCCGTACTATCGTGAATTGTATAGAAGAAGAAAAAAAAAAACGTTGTAGATGCCCTGAAGGATGGCAAAACAAATTTGTAAATGCAGAGGTATTGAAGACTGGTTACTACAACGACCATAAAAAATCAAGCAGCATGTTCTCTGAACAACAACAACCTGTAAAGAAACGAAAGTTGAGAGATAGGGGCAGCGAGGGGAGATAAAACGAGAGACCGGAGAAACAGCAAAGATACCATATCCACAATAAAGATGCACAAAAGGGGAAAAAACAAGGAAACAGGAACCGCTCTGACAAAATAACATGCGCCTCGCTGGGATGACCACTCTGTGATTCAAGCTAATGTGTAAAGGAAAAAAAGAAAAAAGACTAAAACCTGGGGATTAAGCGAGGGTATTCGCTTGGGGAGTGCCGGACAAACACGCCCGCTCCGCTTAATACGTCTCCTCCAACTCTTTCTTGTCTGCAATGCTCAATCCTTCCATCTGGATATCCTCCATCGACAGCGATGTGCCGGGAGTATCAACCTTCTCCTCGGCAGCGCTCTCGTCGCCCATATCCGTATGGCTAACCGACTCGTCCTCGGCTCCAATGGGCTCAGGGGTCTCCGACACCGGGGCAGCATCGGGGGTAGAAACATCAACGGGAGCCTCCGCTGTAATGGCAGTAGCTTCCGGAATGGGGGTCGGCTCCTCCTCCTTGGTCTCCTGCGCAGTCGCCTGCTGGGTGGGAACGGGTTCGGCTTCGGCGGCGGCGGCGGCGACAGGAGCCGCCTCGACAACAGGAGAAGCCACAGGCTTGACCACCTCGTCAGTGTGCGTCGCCTCCCGAACAGGGGAGCTGAGCACATCGCCCGCTGGGGGCTGCGAGCGCGTCTTCGACGTGTCGATCGTGGGCGTCACCTTCTTCGGCACCGACTTAACAGCGGGTGCCTCCTTGGGGAGATGACTGGTGCGGGTCGGGCTGCGCAGGCTCATGGGCGGCGAGACCATGGCTCCCTTCTTGGCGCTGGGAACCGAGCGCGCGACGCTGGGGTCTCTCTGACGGCTGCCGGCCGGCTCGTCGTGGCGCTGGGCCAGCGTGGGCCGACGGGGCGGCGTGATGGGCACCTTATCGGTGATGCGCGACGACGAAGCCTGCGTCGGGCGCATCATGCGCGCAAGGAAGCTCTCGTCAACCTCCTTCTCGCGGCGCATCACCGCCGTGGGCTCGGGCTTGCGCGGCGGCGGGCCCAGGCTGGGGCGCTGGCGGCCAATAACCGAGTTGTGGCGGCGCAGCGTGTGGCCACCGACGGTCGCGACGCTCATGCGGCTCACTGAACGGAGGCCCGGCTCGGGCGTCATGCCGCGGGGGAGGCGGCCGGGAGGCGACAGGTGGCGCTGCGGGGGCGGCAGGTGCGGCTTGGGCACGGTTCCCTTGGACACCGAGGAGGCGGTGGGCGCCATCAGCGACGAGGGAAGCTTGGCGGGCCGCGTGGGCAATCCGGGCTTAGGCTTGACGAACGCGGAGGCCTCGGAGGCGGGAACGTGCACAGCGAGCGGCTTCTTAATCGCAGATGCCGGGGGCGCGGACTTAGGCGCTACTATCGGCATGGCCGACTTCTTCACATCCGTCGTCGGCACTCTGGCGGCGGCCGGCGCCGGTGTCTTGATCGACACGGGCTTGACAAGTGTAGGCGACTTTACAGCGGGCGCAGGAGTGCTATGAGGTTTGGGAGCACTGACGGGCTTTAGCGCGGCAGAGCTCGTGGTAGCGGCCTTCGGGGCGGTTCGAGTTGGCGCGTCCTTAGCCGCAGCCGCCACACCATTGCTAGTAGCTTTGACTGGGAGCTTGGTAGCAACGTCCGCCGGCTTGGTGTCGGCCTTGGAAGGCACCACGGCCTCAGTCTTCGCCGGCTTTGTCGGCTTCGCCTCATGGAAGGCCTCCACCAGACCTGCCACAGGATTGGCCGCAGTATTGCCAGCAATCTTGGCTAGAGGAGTATGGGCAGGAGTCAAGTTCGGTGTAGGGACAGAAGCGGCGCCGAGGCCAAACTTGGCAGGTGTGTTGGGAATAGGCATGTCCATCTTGGGCTTCTCGTCGGCTGGGGGAGTAGGCTGGTCTTCGGGTATCGAGGATGGTCGTCGTTGGGTGGTCTGGGAGTCTGAGCTGGGGTCGCGTTGGAGGCCGATTCGACCTTCCTTCTCGATTGCAATGAAGCTTGTGCGGACCTTGGAGAGAGGTCTGGGGGATTCGGTTCCTGTTACACATTATAAAGCCATGGAATGTGTTAGCTTGACAACCAGATCTGCAGACTTGCTGGTGGCGGGAAGGAGGCGGGAATGTGAAGGGAGAGCCATCCAGATGGCCAAGGCAGTCAAGGGCGGGAACAAAGAGAGGGATGGCAATTGTGACAACCAATGCATTGACCCAGCAAAAAGCAACACTCTTCACAGGGGCAGAAGCCGCCATGGGAAATAACTGACCCTGAGAGAACGCAGGAGAACGGCCACGATCGAGAGGAGGCGGGGTGTCGCCCTTGCTCTCGAACATGGCGCGGAGGTTCTTGACCTGGCTCATGTTGGCAACGGGTAGAGCCGTAGCTAATATGGGGATGGAGATATAGAACCGATCTGATAAGAACTGGGTCGTAGGCAGACCGAAGCCTTAGACGAAAGGAGGAATGGGTGCAAGACTTGCCAGACGCTGCGGTGGCCGCTGGCAAAGAGATTGGAAGAAGGAAGAACAAGGATGGGAAGAAGAGAAGAAAACAGAATGATCAGAAGGAAAATGCGTGCAGGTTATGCAGTGTGTCGGCGTTTGTGACGCGCTCGCTGTAGAGGTTCCAAATATTTATCTGGGTACGTTTTTTTCTTGTGCCTTTCGTTTGTATTTTTATGCGGTTGAATTTGAGTTCGGCAGTCTAATAAACAGTGGCCAGACTAGAAGCCAGATTGGAAGTATATAGAACGAATCGAATAACTATTATTAGAGCACGAACTGCGATGTGCTGGCTAGGAAGGGAAGGCGCAGTCGAGACAGGTGAAGGGAGGAAGGAACGGAGGATGGCCGAACTGGGTCGTGAGTTCCTATTCAGGGTGGAATGGAGACAAGCTGTTGGGCTCAGGGCGAAGAACCGAATGTGAAGGAAGGTGCGGATGACAACACAGAAACGGGCAGGAGCGGCGCCAATCGGCCTTGAACTTATAAGGAAAGAGCAGAAAAAGAAGGAATTAAGGGTGAGAGAAGAAAGTTGACGACAGGAAAAAAGGAGATCGCTAAGGACACTCCTATCCAACTAATATCAGCATGTAATGCACCGTCCTGCATGTATGTTCAGTACTGAACAGTATAAAGAGGATACCAGCAGTGGAATCAGGGGAAGAAGAAAAGTAGTAAGTACTGTATATGAAGAGGGTAGCAAATGGCCCGGATCACGGACAGGAAGGGGGAAAAAATTGGGAATGAACAGGAGACGTGCACAGAAGTTTGGGGAAGCTCCTGAAGCAAGAGCACTGCACGCCTGCCGCCAAAGGTGCGCGATGTGACAGGGTTTGAAGTGGATTAGGCGCGTGGAAACAGGCCTAGAAAAGAAGGATAGCGGAAGGGGCAAACGGAGGAAGGAGTAAATGGGGCTAAACACGGGAGCAAACGGTCGTGCCTTCTCTGGAGAGATCGTGGAATGTGGTGCAAGTCTTCTATTGATCTTTTCATCCGAAGTTAGAGGCGTTTGCTGAGAAACTGTTTGGATGGGCTATATCTGAAGATTGACAGACGATGATGGCGCGAGGATGGGAAAACAAGGCCATGAAGGGAAAGGAGTGTACGGTGTTTGCAATATTGTAGCTGAACTGCCAAAATGATGAAGGGGGCACTGGAAAACTGATGCTCCTCCACATACCCACTCCCAACGGGAAAAAAGAAGGGGTGGAAAACGCGCTGAGGCTGTCTGTCCGAGTCCAGAAGAGCCTGGCATCCAGTGGCGAGGAAGCCAGGTACAGGGTGGATCACAAACCACGAGTTATGTTCCGGCCTGTATTGAGTAACGAACAGTGCAGCGCGGGTGAAACAATGTCTAACTGTTAAAATTACCTAGTAGTGTATCACCCTTTCGCCTGGTCGTTTTGAGGTAGTTGTGAGTATGGGACAAAAGTGAGAGAACCAGGGGGGTACCATGCACTGGTCTGTTTTCTTTGCACCACCTAGAAATTCCTCTCGTTTCGAGTGTCTTGAAGCCGTCAGGCAGCTCCCCGAATCTGTTCGTCTTGGTGTTTGTTTATAGGGTGTTTCCGCGCGTGGCAGCACAAGTCTGCTTTCCGTCCGTTTCCTACGGGAGCCTGCATCTTCCCGACGTGATGGTGCACACAACGTTGAAGCTGGAACAGGTGTTACCAAGAACAGAGGCCGGTGAATCTGGTCCAGGACCTCGGACGAAGATCTTTTTTTTTTCTCCCGTAATGCGTTCACGGGCATTGTGGACTCAATTATGCTAGGATTGAAGGTTGATTAACAGTGTATAAGTATATAATGTACAGAATTAGACGCAGAAGTTACACATCACCACCGGTATTCCTATCTTCAGTAATGAGGACATCCCAAGGAGATGGGAATTATGCTTCAATGGAAGGTTCTGTGCGTACTGCTATAGGCCTACTAGTAAGGATGCAGCTGTTATATTAGTTCCATTTTTCAACGATACAGTGACTCCCCAGCTAAAGTGAAAATGCAACCTCTTTCAGCATGCCAAATGGCAAATGACGGGAGGAGATCTACCATTGGGGCTTCTGTGTAGATTCTGCCAACAAGAGGAGACCAGGACCCGTGCTGTTCGATCCCGAATTTCGTTTTATCATGTCTTAGCGAGGCCGTAAAAGTCCCTGTTTTGTATATGGTGCATGGCCGACTCAAATCCGCGGCCACAAAGCTGGGAGACGAAAAGGCAATGGTGGAGACCGGAGACTCTGTACAGAATCAGAAAAGTCAAAAATATAAACAAAAATATTTTAAAAAAAATGTAATAAAAAAGAATAAAGAAAAAAAGGGGGGGGG
>LNGK01000004.1:1743848-1830851 GCA_001510575.1 Knoxdaviesia capensis | reverse complement strand
GGGGGGGGGTGGGTAAGGTGGCACTGGCTGTCCAACCAAACTCCAGCATTGCACGTTCAGGGGTTCAACTTGTGCGTCAGACTGGCCAAAGCCGAGACGATCCCTCTGTGCCTCCGAGAGGAAAACATGAAGGGGAGGGAGAGACCAGACGGAGGAGAAATCCTATATAAGGCGAGCCACCGACGTACTGTTTCTGGTTCTACCAGTGTGCCATTCTCGTCTATTTCTGCGCTCCAGAGACATATCCAGCACAGCCATCACTCATGTTTTCCAGTCTCGAATGACCCCGTCAGCTGGAGTGTCTCGTCAGTCAGACTAACTTGGTCGGGCTGTTTTCACGGAGGGTGAGGTTCCAAAAGCGAAGTACTGTATATTGGGGCCGTGACTTGTCATGCGATGCCACCGAGGTGGGCGGGGACAGACACATGTTTTCATGTTCAGGGCATTGAGTGATTGATTGGCTGCCACCTGTTGTGGAGGGTCGCTTTGGGCCACGTCGATGAAGAGAAGTGGATGATGGAGATTTGGTGATAAGGCAAGACGCAAACTCAGGTTCCCAGCGTAGAGTATGCAGTAGTATCAAGATTTCGAAGTCTAGCAAGGCCAGCCTGGCAGCGAGATCGATTGGGGTTCAGACATTGCAACGATTCTGTTGTTTCAGAGTCGCCAAAGTGGTCTAGGCGGTTGAAGCAGCGAGTTAGGAGTGCCGCATTCGTGCATAGTGCATGCATATGGAGATATATTAGGGGCCCCCCCATTCTGTCAGTTGGTCAGTACATATCTCATATACTGTTAGGATATAGGTGGCACACCTACAGTCCACAGATATATGCACAATAGTCCTTGAGTGCTGGATCCGTACACCCATTTTGATTCGTGCTTTGTTGCGTGCACGACTAGTCAAAACCCAGCACATTGAGACTGTCCCCGACTGACTGTGTACCGTATTATTACCGAGAGGAGATGTCAGGTAGCCCTGACATATATCTTCAAGATAGCAGTGTTCCTGATAATGTCGATTCTTAGAACCGTTAGTACGCATCTTAGGGTATGGAAGTAGGGTTAAGCGGGAGGTTAGGGTCGCAGATTCTTTGTTGGAATGGAAGCTGTGGGTACGCTAAAAGTACAAGGAGTTATATGAGCTGCTGTACAGTTGAGAGCGTACCTATCATGTACCTTGGCAATCCATGGTATCTACATGTACACTCCGGTGCCGGAGCCACTGAAGTTTTTTATATCGCGTGCTTTACAAGTACCATGCAAACATCACTCCATTACACAGCTTCAGTTTCGTCTTCACGGCTCTCTTTTTTCCCCGTGAACTTTATCACTCTCTCATAATTGACAATGGCTGCCCGACGAGTTCTCCGCATTGGTAAGAGCCCCCCAATTGACGTTTCCGTTTCTCGCTGTTTCCCGCTGGCCCGCGCTCCCGCCGCCGGCTCTGCCCGAGTCCCGTCCCGGAGCTCCTCCTCCGGCCGGAAGAAGTTCTAGGCTGCTAACACCCGCGGTTGTCTCTTTGTAGGCCTCATCCCCGGCGACGGTATTGGCCGCGAGGTCATCCCGGCCGGCCGCCGCATCCTCGAAGCCCTCCCCCCGTCGCTCGGCCTCAAGTTCTCCTTCGTCGACCTCGAGGCCGGCTGGGCCACGTTCCAGAAGACCGGCGCCGCGCTGCCCGACATGACGGTCGACGTGCTCAAGAAGGAGTGCGACGGTGCGCTATTCGGCGCCGTGTCGTCGCCGACCACCGCCGTCAAGGGCTACTCGTCGCCGATTGTGGCCCTGCGCAAGAAGCTCGACCTGTACGCCAACGTGCGGCCGGTCAAGTCGGTGATGACGGCCGCGAACCCGATCGACATGGTGATTGTGCGCGAGAACACCGAGGACCTGTACGTGAAAGAGGAGCGCACGTTCGATGCCGCCGACGGCAGCGGCAAGGTGGCCGAGGCCATCAAGCGCATCTCCGAGAAGGCGTCGTTCCGCATCGCCTCGATTGCCGGAGACATTGCGCTGCGGCGCCAGAACATCCGTGCCGCCGGCGCGCCCAGCATCCACTCGTCGCCGCTCGTCACCATCACCCACAAGTCGAACGTGCTGTCGCAGACCGACGGCCTGTTCCGCTCCACGGCCCGCGCTGCCCTCGCCGACCCGCGGTTCTCCTCGGTGGGCGTCGAGGAGCAGATCGTCGACTCGATGGTGTACAAGCTGTTCCGCCAGCCCGAGGCCTACGATGTGATCGTTGCACCCAACCTGTACGGTGATATCCTGTCTGACGGTGCTGCCGCGCTCGTCGGCTCGCTGGGTCTCGTGCCGAGCGCGAACGTCGGTACCGGCTTCGCCATTGGTGAGCCATGCCACGGCAGTGCCCCCGATATCGAGGGCCGTGGAATTGCCAACCCCATCGCCACTCTCCGCAGCGCTGCTCTGATGCTGGAGTTCCTTGACGAGGAGGCTGCCGCCGCTAAGATCTACGCTGCTGTTGACGCCAACCTTGAGGAGGGCAAGCTGGTCAGCCCCGATCTCGGCGGCTCGGCTTCGACCGAGGATGTGCTGAACGATATTCTGCGCCGTCTGTAGTTTTACACGCCTTGTTTCTTGGGTGGGTTTCCTGTTTGTTTTCATATCTGTTTTGGATTCTTCCTCCGGAAGTTGGTTGTCTTTTCTGCACTCCCGACAGAGCGTCTTTTTAAAAGCATGTAAAAGTATATCCAGTGTATTCGGCCTGAAGAGGCCGACAAAAGGAGAAATTGAGGTTATAAAAAAAAAAAGCTGGGCGAGGAAGATACCGAAAGAGAGAGAGCCGGCTTGCAAGTGTCGAACACAGCAGCCACGCATTTGAGAAGACAACAAACACTTCACGGTGATTCATGTTCTAAGTTGATTCGAAAACATGCAGCCCTTGACTTTTCATCTATGGTTTGCCGCCTAAATTACAGAGGATCGTACACACGTCTATACAAATCTCCCAGCCACATGCATGGCACAGGGAAACAGAAAACCCAACCCGCGAGCAAAATCCTATGCCGCTCCGCTTCCCGTCACCTTTTAGCGCCGCTCTTCTTCATTCTCGTCCTTCTCCATCTTCTCACAGACAGCTCAGACATCGCTGTATGGGTATACACGGCAGCAGTCTGCAGGGAAGTTCTATAGTACATGGCAAGCCCTCTCAAAGATGCTGCTGGGAGGGTGGATATATATGTCGCGAGGGGCGTGCTTTTCGTCGGGAATGCAAAAGGAAAATAATAGGTCGTGTGGCAGTAACAGGATAAAGAAAGAAAATGTGTGCAATAAAACAAAGTTGTGAAGAGAAGAACCAGATGTGATCCGTGGGGTTGTTGGGTCGAATTACTTGGTCCGCTTCGCCTCAAGTTCCTTCTGGTACTTGGCAACAAGCTCTTTCCTGTAGATAGGTTAGCATATAATCTCGAGCCATGATATTTGGGACTCTGTCATGGAAACTTACTGTAGGTGAGGGGGTGCCGCGGCATAGTGGCTAAACTCCATGCTGAACTCGCCCTTGCCCTGGGTCGCCGCACGCAGCTGGGTGCTGAAGCCGAACATGGAGTTGAGACTGCAGTCGGCCAGGATAGTGAAGTCGTCGGGGCCGATCTCGGTATCGTTGATGGTGGCGCCCCGCTTGTTGAGCAGCATGAGGACGCTGCCCTGGAACTCGTTGGGCGCCGTGATGGTGGTCTTCATCAGCGGCTCCAGCACCTGGCCATTGGCCTCCTTGAAGGCCTTCTCAAACGCCATCTGTGTCGCCAGACTGAACGCGTGATCCGAGGAATCGGTAACGTGCGTCCCGCCGTCGTTGACCACCATCTTCACACCAAGCACACGGTGACCCAGCAGCGGGCCGCGGTCGCACGACTGCTCGAAGCCCTTGCCGCACGCAGCGACGAACTTCTCCGGGATCGAAGCGCCAACAACCTGGTCGTCAAACACGTTCAGGTCGCTGGAAGCCTCGTTGGGCTCGATCCAACCAACAACACGGGCGAAATCACCGGGACCACCGTTCTGCCGCTTCAGGAGGAAGTCGAAGTCGGCACGCTGGTTGATGGTCTCGCGGTAGGCCACCCGCGGCTGGCCGGTAGTGCACTCGACCTTGTACTCACGGCGCAGACGCTCGATGTAGATCTCAAGATGCAATTCACCCATTCCCGAGATGATGGTCTCCTCGCTCTCCGCGTCGACGTGGAGACGGAAGGTGGGGTCTTCACGCTGGAAGCGGTTCATGGCCTTGGAGAAGTTGTCGGCATCAATCGATCTCTTCGGCTTGATCGACAGCGACATGACGGCTTCGGGGACAAACATGGAGTTCATGGTGTACGGAAGTCCACCGTCGGTGAAGGTGTCGCCAGACGCGCAGTCGACACCGAACACGGCGCAGATTTCTCCAGCACCGACCTCGGTGACATCCTCCATCTCGTTCGAGTGCATGCGCACAATACGCGGAATGCGCACCTTCTTGCCAGTTCGCGAGTTGAAGAGGTAGCAACCCTTGCGCAGCTTACCCTGGTACACACGGATGTACGTCAGCTGGCCGTAGTTGTTCTCCTCGAGCTTGAACGCCAGACCGACAAAGGGCAGTGAGTTGTACGGAGCCAGTTGGACTTCCTGCTCGCCCCTCGACTTGTCCAGGGCCGTGTTCTTGATTTCGCCAGGGTTCGGGAGGTAGTCGCACACGGCATCGAGGACGGGCTGGATTCCCTTGTCAGCCAGGGCCGAGCCCATCAGGACGGGGGTGAACTTGCGCGCACAGGTGGCGCGGCGGATAGCGGCCTTGATCTGCAGCTTGCTGGGCTCCTGCTCGTCAAGGAACATCTCGGCAATCTCGTCGTCGACATCGGCAAGCTTCTCGATCAGCTCCTGGCGTTTCTCGGCGGCGAAATCCACCAGGTCAGCAGGGATTTCGTCGTAGCGGATCTTGGTGCCTCGGGGACCCTCGAAATACACGGCGCGGCCCTCAACCAGATCAACCACGCCGAGAAACTCATCCTCGACACCAATTGGAACCTGGATAGCAGCCGCATGGATCTTCAGCTTGGTGTTGATCTGTTCGACAGCCTTCCACGGGTTCGCACCCATGCGGTCCATCTTGTTGACAAAGCTGATACGGGGCACGTCGTAGCGTCTCATTTGGCGATCGACGGTGATGGTCTGACTCTGCACCGCACTGACAGCGCACAGAATCATGACAGCACCATCGAGAACACGCAGAGCACGCTCGACCTCGATGGTGAAGTCGATATGGCCAGGGGTGTCGATCAAGTTGACGTGGTATGTCTCTTCCACGCCATCCTCAACCTTTTTCCAGTCGGCAAATGTGGCGGCCGATTGGATGGTGATTCCCTTTTCACGCTCAAGCTCCATGGAGTCCATCTTGGCTCCGACCGAATCGCGACCGCGGACTTCGTGGATGGCCTTAATTCGGCCGGTGTAGAAGAGAACTCGTTCGGTGGCTGTCGTCTTTCCGGAATCGATGTGGGCCTGTAACAAAAGCGATATTAGTGTGTTGCTCGCCCGAGATAGTAGGTGGTAGGCAAATGGGGAGCCGAAGGGGTCAGACATACCGCGATACCAATGTTCCGCACCTGGGATAGGCGCTTCGTCTCTTCGGGGGTCATCTTGGCGGCGTCGGCGGCAAACGGATCGGCGGCTTCGGGGGCTCTGTTCAACAGTCAGCAGCAAAACAACAACACAAACATACCCACGCGACAGACACATCGTGCACTTACACTGCCTCGGCGGCTGCGGCTGCCGCTGCCGCAGAAGCCGGAGCCGGCGAGGAGCTGAAGAATCGGGCCTGCCGGAACTTCAAGCTCTGAACAGCGGGTGCCCGGACTGGGGCCGTGAGGCGCATCAACGCCCACGGTTGACGCGTCAGCGGCGTCGCATGTGCAAGATATCGGCCACGGAGGGCCAGAGACGCCCGATTTACCCTCATCTTGGATAATTGGATAAGGGAGATGAAGGGACGAGAAGGATGAGGAACATGCAATTCTGATAAGGAGAGAGAACCGAGATGGGATGATTTCTGGAGGAGAAAAATTAACGTGTAAAGGACGCCTCGAAAAAAAATTCGCGCCACATGTCTACGCCACATTTCTTATCGGGCTATCGTTCACTATCTTATCAGCGTGTCCAATAATGTTGCTAGAAAATATCAGGAGCTTTTGTTAACCTCATCTCAGTTTTCATGAACCTCAACTTCGCCGATTCAACATTGGTGTCTGCCGCGTTTTTTTCCGTCGTTTCATTTCTTCTTCATCTTTTGTGTAAACAATTGCCAACCTCACAGCTCAATGGAGCTTTCCCTTTAATTTTCCTTTCTTTCTTTTCTTCCGATATGAGCCCTCGGCTGAGGAGCCATGATTCCGCCTTTAAGAACGGCGGCCTCAGCGTTTGGTGGTAACATCGCCCTCCCTCGGGCCGGTGCGAGCCGGGCAGCTGGCGTCGCATCGGGCATTCAGGTCCGGCTGTCGACGCCGGTGTCTCGTGTCACCCGGGCCATTCCGTCGTCGGTCCGGGCCGCAAGCTCGTCATCGCGCCGCGACGTCGGATTCTTCGTATTCAACAGCCTCCCGAATCCCCGGCCGGCAAAGCCGTTTCCTCCGTATCCCGTTCGTTCCGTTCACTTTTCACAATGGCGGCCAGTTCGAGCCCGGACCGCCGATGTCGATGCCGGCCCAACTCTGACATCGACCTCCCACACCGAATCGCTCCCGCCGTCCTCATCCTCTTCTAGCGAACAGCTCCCACATCGTCGACGGCAAGCTGAACGTCGGAAAGCTGCGGTGGCAGCAGCTTTGGCAAATGGCGAGCCCGCTCCCCTCCCTCCCGATGCTTCCGCCATTCTCAGTGCTGCCGCTGAGCAAAGCCCCTCGAACTCTTTGCGCCGGCTTTTCTCCGCTCTCCTCTCGCTCTCGAAACCTCGGCTCAGCGTGCTTGTCGTGTTAACTGCGATGGTCCCCTACGCCTTATATCCCGTGCCAGCATTCCTCTCGCCCTCGTTGACAGAAGCCCCATCGCTGAGCCCGCTGACTCTTCTCTTCCTCACCACCGGTACGGCCCTCTGCTCGGCGTCAGCCAACGCCTTCAATATGCTCTATGAGCCGAAAACCGACGCCATGATGTCGCGAACCCGCAACCGGCCACTGGTGCGCCGTATTATTTCCACCCGCTCCGCGATTCTCTTCGCCGTCGGCTGCGCCGTGTCGGGAGTTGGGTGTCTATTCTTTGGCGTCAATCCCACGGTTTCGTTCCTCGGAGCTGCTAATATCTTCCTATATGCTGGAGTGTACACCCCGCTCAAGGCCGTAACCGCTGCCAACACCTGGGTCGGTGCTCTGGTCGGCGGTATCCCACCTCTTATGGGCTGGGCCGCAGCCGCGGGTGAGAGCGCAACTGGCGATGGATCTTGGCGCGAGTTGCTGTTTGCAGACGACGCCAGCTCCCTCGGCGGGTGGCTTATGGCGTCGCTGCTGTTTGCCTGGCAGTTCCCGCACTTTATGGCGTTGTCCTGGCCCATCCGCGAAGAGTACAAAGCCGCCGGCCTACGCATGTTGTGCTGGACAAATCCGGCCCGGAACGCGCGTGTAGCGCTACGCTACAGCCTCGTGTTTGTCCCGATCTGCGTAGCGCTGTGCGCAGCTGGCGTCACGGAGTGGTCGTACGCGGTCACCAGCCTCCCGGTGAACGCGTGGCTGGTGCGCGAGTCGGTGCGTTTCTGGCGCTTCGAGGGCCACCAAGGCTCGGCGCGCGGCTTGTTCTGGGCCAGTGTATGGCATCTCCCGGCGCTTCTGGTGCTCGCTCTTGCACAGAAGAAGGGAATGTGGCGGCGGGTATGGACCGGCATCTTTGGCATCCCCGATGACGACGACGAGTACGGGTGGGATGATGAGGATGGCGAAGTCATGACTGTTGAAGAGGTGGAGAAGAAGCCCTCCAGTTGAGTCTGGTTTGTACGAGCCGCCCAGAAGTTGTATAACCGCCGGAGTGTATGATATTTGGAGGATCGCCCGCGGCTGCAGATACGGCCCTTGGTCTTGAAACACTGTGTTGGTCGCCGATTTACTGAACTCACATCAGCTCGCAGGCCAGGGTTGTGTATTTCGTTGGTCATAATGGTTTGTATAATAGCAACATAGCAACAGCTGAACGCCTGTTTCCGCCCGTTATCCGGTGTACAAAATGCAGATGCAATAGAAAGATGAAACGACACGAAAACGAACGAAAAAAAGAAAACCAGTGCATGCATTATAAGCGATAAAACAAAACAAATCCCAGGTGCGTTTAATCAGGTAATGGTGTCTCCCCTTCCAATCGGTATCCCCATCTAACCTTGAAACTCCGTTGCGCCAGAATAAAACCTCAAGTCGGAGAAATCTCTAACCTTTGTATAGCAGTAATCCCACCAACATGCCCGATATTAGAACCAACAGACCCCTCTCCCATAAAGGCAAATACATGAAACTGTCCCAAAAATACTGTATAGCCGCAGCTATCGGGTGTGGGTACGATATAAACGAAACGAAAACCAAGCAACTCAAGCGAGAAAAGGGGGGCGGGGGGAATAAGTGCCAGAAACGTGAGAAAGAAAAGGAAATATAGACCAAACGAGTGTGTGGTGATGATATCAACGAGAGCCGAAGTGCCGATTAAACACCCGGGCCCGGCATGTACGGAGAGTGCGAGGCCAGGCTCGGATCCATGGTGTCGGTAGAGAGATACGCGCTAGCCGAGGCGTCGCCGGTGCTGTATGAAGTCCGCGAGGGGGCCAGATAGCCGTAGGCCGTCGCGGGGGCCAGGTGCTGCTGGGCGAGGTTTTGGTAAAGGCTGGGCTGAGCCGACACCGTCTGATGCTGGTGGTGCATGAGGTGGCCACCGGCGATAGATCCAGCGTTGCTGGCGACGCTGCTTCGACGCGCGTGGGAGGGCGGTTCCGGGCTGTTATTGTAAGGGAGGTCTATGTCGTCAATAGGAGTTAACCCGATGGCACTGACTCCACTGTCATCCTCATACGGCTGCTGCTGCTGCTGCTGCTGCTGCTGTTGTTGTTGTTGTTGTTGCTGTTGCTGCTGCTGTGGAACGTACTGCTGCGCCTGCTCCGCGCGGATGCGGCGGTTGCCAGCCCGTGCAGAGCTCTGGAGGTTCTTGAGTCCACTGGACATGCACTGTTGAGAAAGAAGTGTTGTTAGCTTGCGTTCCTCTCCGTCGTGAGAAGGGTGGGGGGTTTGGCTTACCTTGAGTTCAACGACACTCCACTTGTCGCCAGTGGCCTTGGCCAGCGGCTCCCAGATGTCCTTCCGGAGGCTGATGTAGTGCATGGCAAGATCCTCCATGCGGTGGCGGTCCCAGTCGTCGGCACCACGGCGATCCATGATGCGCTCGTGGCGCTTGCGGCAGGCGTTGGCCGATTTTCCCTGGAAGTGGAGTTCCTGGATGTTCGACCAGCCCAGGCCGCGCGACCGGGCCTCGCGCAGAATCGCATCGTCTTGGGCAGTCCAAGCCATGGTCGCAGCGCGGGTGCCACGCCCACCAGTGGCTCGCGGCGTGGCCACCGACGGCGACACGGCCGACGACGGGTCGGGGTCCGGGAAGTCATCGAATGTCAGCTGCAGAGGCGCCGGCCGCGTCGGTGGCCCCTGGGTGTAGTAAGACGGGGCTTGCATTTGGGTGTTATACATTGGCTGGGGGGCTGTGAGCTGAGCGGGAGCAATGGCCAGGCTGGGATATTGGTTCGTTGAAGAACTCTTGCGTCTGCTGTGTCGGGGAGGCATTATGGATGATGTATGTACAGGTGGTAGATATATATATATATAAGAAAGGAAAGGTAAAGGCAAGGAAAAGGTCTGGAAAGACGATTATAGACCTCCAGAGACTATGTGATAGTGGGCGAAGAAGAAAGATTATAAGTAAGAGAAGGTTGAAACGAAGGTGTCTGAAGATGGTCGGTCTAAGATGCCTCACCGGGAGGCTTCGTTAGAGATATTAAACGAAAGATGTAAGTGAAGAAGGAGAATATATACAGAAGATATTCCAGCGAATGAAGCAGACCAGAAAGGAAAGCAGTAGAAGAGCGAAGGGGCAAGGAAAAGAGAAAAGAGAAAAAGGAAAGTTGAAAAGCGAGAGAAGAGTCAAGGATCCATGAAGCGAGTGGTGATTTGAGTGGTTGTTGATAGAACAAGATAGACGATTCCGAAACCTGAAGCTTGAAAGAATGACGGGGAATCCAGCCACAGATATAGTTGAGGAGGCGTCAGGTCTGGTGTCAAAAGATCTGAGGAGCGCGCTTCGGCGGATCTGAAGTTGACACAAGCGACTATCGCAACGTCAAGAATGATATATGAGACCGTTTCTCAAGGCCTCGTGCAGACAGCAGTTCTCAACGTCTCAGATAGACGCGGAAGACCAAAAGGGACTTGGGGAGGTGGGGGGAGGATTCAAGGCAAGATTAGATAGATGAGAATAGAATCGAAGCGAGAAGACAAGAAACATACACGCCGGAGGTATTAAAAAAGAAATCATGTTGATAATGCGCGCATTTTCCTTGCTTGGTATAACCGACATGGACATCTCCAGATTCCTGCTTAAACCACCTCCTGAAACACATCTTCTGTGTCCGGAGACTGCAAAGGGGCCATCGCGGGCCGCTCATATTGGCTGGAGGCGCTCACGACTGAAGGGCGGCTGTCTGAGATGCGGGCGCCTACACAGAACAGTGCAGAAAGAGAGCGGGTGGATATGATAGAAAAGAGGTAGTCATCTTCGCTGTCTTCAGGAATATATGGGGGGGCGCCTACCGATACGCAGGTCTGGGGAAGGGAAGTATTCCATGGTGAAACAAGGAATGTGCATCATGGAAGGTGTATAAGAGTGCGGTACGATGCAGGTCCCGGAGGAATGGTGAAGATAGGACCTGGTAAGTACATGAAGGTTGTCTTTAGCTGCGCAGATACATGCATCGGCCATGGAAAGAAGGGGTGGTAGTCTGGTAGGAGAACCAGGTCAGGGACTGCAAGCTCGCAGCTAAAGAAAGATAAGATCTCCCAAGATGATTTCATGCCAGCGCCTACGATCGGGGGCCCGCGCCAAAGAACATCATAGAGCGCGAAAGTCGGCGATAATGCGAGAAGAGAGTGGAAATTTGGTGCGTAGGGGAGCCCCAAGTATGAAGTGAACCCGCCTGTTTGGTACCAGAGGCGACTGGCCCCAAGATAGTCGGGAGATTGCATTGCCGGGACTGCACTGCGGGTACACCGGACTCATTGGCGCTGCTGTATAAATAGAATTTACGTACAGAATTGTGCTGCTGGGTGTATAGGCGCCTGTCTTGCCAACGGCGGCGCAAAGATCCAGGAGGCGCGTACACAGCTGTGTTGGCCAAGACGCGCTCGGTGTAGGGTTGCCAGGAGCCAGAGGACACTCAGCAATGCTGTCTCCTCCGTCGGCTATCCGCTACCCAGACCCCACAACAGTCAGCCCTTCTTGCTCCAGTGTCAGTGTCTCTCAGCTATCAGGGCATAGAGGGTAAAGGCCTGTCTCTCTGCATGGTACAATGCACAGAGTCCCGGACAGACTTCAGACGATAGATAGTCTTGGGCCGGCAAAGCGCCACTCCCTCCCAGTGGCCACAGATCCATCAAGATAAGCCACCGGACTGAACATAAAAGGCTTGGCCTAGCCAAAGAAGGAAACAGATCATGAGATATGTCATGGTTTTTGGGGTTCTTTTCTCCTCCCAAAGCTGATCATCGAACCCGAAAAGAAGTGAGGATGTTGTTTGGCGGTTTCTACGCGTAACGTTAATTTTATTAAACGCGCGGGATAAGTGGTTTAGCGCCATGGTGGGTTGTACCTTCAGCGCGAATTTCCGGTGGCCCAGTACTTGCCACTTCGAGCCAATGGCGACGCGCAGGAAGCGCGGCAGCTATTTTCGAGACAACCAACGCTAGATGGCCTCCACAGCGGCCTATAATTAGCAGCCGCGATGCAAATTTCGGGGGGGCCCTGCGAATGTTCCAGCGCGTTTCCATAACCCTAACGTCTAACCCTTAGTCGCTTGTTCATCTTTCGGGTGAGATTCCGGACAGTGATATCACGTAGTAAAGGGTTGTTTTCCCTTTCTTACATGCTGAAGTGGGCGGTGTGGTTGATCAAGCTCGTCTATCTCGTGTTTAACTCCTCGTGTGTCTCCGTAGATTATTTCCTGCCGTGTCCGCTCATGACTCATGTGCTCGCTTCCAAGTCGACAATGCTGAGTTTGTTTGTATGTCCACTCGAGTACGTCCTTGCACACTGAGCGTAAGGGTCTATGTTCAAGTCACAATGAGTTCCACCAGAGCATACCAGCTGCGTTGAAGTCGATCTGCAGTGGCGGGGATGCACCCGTTCAACCGTTAAGAAGCAATCGGTTCGCGATGCATGAATCTAAAGACTGACCCTAACCCTACCACATTCACAGCTTCAAAATTGCAGTTAAGGACGAGAATAGAGCCTTCTCTAGCCTCAGGCCTTTTACGGTTAGCGGATTTGTGCGCCATGTCACCATACCGGAGATTCGCCGAAGCGGCAAATCTCAGCTCCGAAGTCCCGGCCGGTTACCGGCAGGGGTAGCTTCAAGGGTGGTGGAAAGAGCGGCTCTGGGTGTATGAACGAGTACAGCACACCATTGAAGTAGTAGACAGTACTGAGCAAAGCGGATATAAGGAAAACACACTGCAGTCGCCTGTCGGCAACTCTGGAGGTGAAAGAGCGGGTAGATGAGGCCAACTTTTTGCGGCGAAGCTATCGGTGTTTTATGGAGACATTCGGGCCGGTGGACTGCACTACCAAATACAGGCTCATGCATTGAACATTTGAGTGTTTTAGCTAGTTTTTATCCGAGAGACGGAAGGGGGGTATATATGGCTTCATGACGCTTTCTTGAGGCTGGGAACAACGCCCTCTATCGCGTAAGAACAGGCGAACTGTGAGGTTCAGCCCAAGCGTTGAAAGCCGGCTAGCACTTGTAGGGCGATTTGCTACAGCGGGGAAATAAGGTTTCCTGGTGATTTGCGGTGGGATATCCTCTGGAGTGTGGTGGGTGTCAGATCTTGGCTGGGCGGGCACTCGAGCGACGAACAACGGCATCATATAGAGATGCATTCGAGCGGAGATGTTGTAACACTGTAAGGATGTACATACACCAAGACAAACCACTCGTTATGCTCAACAGAGAGAGGGTTTGTGCCGACGGGTCTCCATACCTTCACTTCCCCGTTCCCGGCGTCCTCCAACGAGCCTAGACGGAGTAGGCACACAATCTTTGAGGAGAGAGAACCCCAAATCCACTGTGCTGCAAAAGCTGTGGGTGGAGGAGGTGAACAACACGAGCCCCGCTCCTTTTTAGCCAGGGTGCTGCTCTTTCAGTGCGCGGGGACGCACCAGGTTCCAGTCCGGGAGAGTGAGTGGTTCAAGTCATTTGCAATCGACGGCCGAGAGTAGGCCCGATGTGATCCACCCCGGCAGTGGATTCGGAGAGGATAGAGAAGCACCAGCAGAGATCATATCCTTTCTCCGTGTTGTTATTTCTTTGTTCGTGAACTGGGGACGGGGGCGTTTCGCCTACTGCGACTTCAGGCTAAATGGCCATCTGACAGGCGGGTGTGACGATGGGAGGAGGGTGTTGGCGATTCAAGAGGCGATGAACGCCTGATGTTCTTCAACGAAGACGGACTGGTCTTCAGAGTTTGAATATGTCAGCCAGAGCCACACCCTCCAAGATTCGGTATGTGTGTGTGTGTGTGTGTGTGTGTGTATGGCGGACCGTCCTTCTCTCCACAGCAGGGTCTCGGCATAGGTCCCCCAGACTGACTGCCGTGATATACTCATTCCCTCAATGCCTCCTTGCTATGTCTGGGTAGGAGTTGTCCACGAGACTGGAGATGACAGAACCAAGGAATTTGAGCGTAACCCCATAGAATAAATCAGTGGGCGGGCGGAGGAGCGAAAATCTGGCACCCGCGAAAAGGATCAACCCTCCGAAAATGGCCAGTGCACCGTCGATCCCACCATACCAATCGCCTTTTAATCTTCCTTAACTTTCCGGCACGAACACTGCTAGCATCACCCCTGCTGGAGAGGAGAGGGTTTCTTTCCCCTTCTATGGTCGTTTCCCCCGGTTCTGGTCTTTGCGGGGGGCTCAATTTACACCACATTAAGGCACAGAAGGCTCTCTTTATCAGAGACAAGCTTTGGAGTGATACTTGTTCTCGCTGTTAGTGTGTTCTGTCTACGGAGATTAATTCTAATTTAAAAGGCTTTTTTTTTTCTTCCTGCCCGTGCGGCTCGGGAGATGGGAGCCACATAGTGTTGCTGCATGGTTGTGGTCGAAGGGTGCATGTCGTTTCCACGTATAAGTCGAGGATGGTCACACGCCATCTAATTTATGGAACTTGGTATCACTACCATGTCATATTAATGTAATGTGTCGAGCGTCCTCGGCGCTTTATGTCTGTGTAAACAGTCAACCCTACCACTACAGCTACGTCGTTACGGATGCAAGAGCTGCGTATTTCTCTGGCTTTCTGTCCCTCGTTTGGTCCTAACACTGTACTTCAATAGTGAGTCTTCGTCGCTAACAACTGGATCTATCCTAAGCAGAAACGCTTCTACAGACACTGCAGAAGCGTGCTGCTAATATTGCACTCAGAGTACTGTACATGGCTTGGAACCATACACCACTTGCCGTCATTCGACTGCTTTCCCCGTATGATATCACGGTATTGCTCCTGGCTGGATTCGAGATTATGTGGTCCTGCTTGTCCTACCCCGGATGACCCCAGATATCACTGAACAGCCCTGATGTCCTCAACCAGTCTACATACTCCGGAACTGGAGCACATGCTCCATATAAGATCGGATGATTCCTCGCCGGCCTCTCGACCTTCTTCGTCTTCGGCTAATCATAATTAGCTGCAATTATTTCCCTGACCTCCTTCAGAACTGTGGCTTATGCCCCAACCGAACTGCGATCTCATCCCTCCCTACTGACTAGAGGACGAAGCTTCCCAGTGATGGTACTCACACCCGAGATCTGAGGGTGTGTAAGGAGCGTCTTCATATAACCGGGCCGGGATAAGCACTTCAGAGACGCTGCACAACGTGCACATCCCGCCACGCTGGAACTTGCTTGATGAGCCCTTCATACTCCAGTAAACCTGATCATTTCCATATCACGACTCACCCAGACTCCTGCCTTTTAGTCCGGCTTGAAGATATATCCTCACTTTTCATAGCGTCGTCCTCCAGATATGAATGAGTAAGGACATAGCCCACCAGTATGCCCGGCCCTCTCCTGTCCCCACGGACGAAAGCAACCACAAAGGTGTGTGTGTGTGTGTGTGTGTATGGTAGCATTCTATCTGGCCAAACCGTAGACTTTATCCCAAACCCTTGCCTGAACAAGAAAACTCTTTCCCTGCCATGTTTGCCTTCGCTTCAACCCCGGATGGCAGCGTATCAACGTATGAACCCTAAGTGCCACCGTTCTGCACCCCGTCCCAGCTTGGGTGACATGCACCGGCTCGCACCTCTCTTCCACCAATGAGACTGCAGCACCGGACACTTGGAGGCCCTGTCGAGCTGTGGGATTCACGGGAGGGCGGTGACATGGCCGGACGACCATGCACGAGAGAGAGAGAGAGAGAGAGCGGGGGAGGAGGGAGGGGGCCCGCCATGTGTCCGTATTGGCGTGCGTCTCGGCTTGTTGCTCGGTGGCTATCCGTCATTGCAAAGCGTTCGTCGTCCCACGCCAAGGTGTGCTACAACGGTTGCACGAACACCAGCCTCAGAAGATTCGCTCTAACACACACCCGATGACCCGGACTCGTAAGGGACCCGTATCGATTGATGCACAAACCAGCTCACGCCCAGTCTCCAAACTCGGCCGTTCTGACGCCCATCGGTGCTATTAGTCGAGGGGCCCACACTCCTCCATGTGGCCTCACTTTTGCCGGATTCCGTCCCAAGTCGAGCGGCGTGTTAGTCGAACCTGTTCGGACCTGTAACGACGGCGTAGTGCAAAAGGGCCGGCCTGGCCCAGACAGTTTCTTCTTCTCCTCATGACCTACCACCCCAAAGCCTCAATATATCCAGGTCTCCATATCTGCAACCAAACACACTGATCCTGCGGCCCGAAGCTGGTGTTGCTGCGTGGAGTCTATGCTTCTCTGACAGCTTCCCAATGGTCGGCAGACACCGGGTCCCCCAGAGTAAATTAAATCATATAAACATCTGCCCACACTCCCCTCCCCAGCGACCCCGATTCTACTCTTCCCGTTCTTCTTCTCTTTTTCTCTCTGTCCGCCTCATTGGGAACCCTTTCTCTCTCTCCCTCTTCTCTTCGCCACGCTCTCCATTCCCCGCAAATCCAAGCGATCTTCTTGAGACACTCTTCAAGCCATCATTGGGCATTCAGTGAAGGACTCTCATATACCTCCGTTCATCTCTCCCCGGCTTTTCAGCAGTCACAATGGGCGCAGGCGGAGGCGATGCCGGCCAGTTCTACCAAGCCGCGCTGCAGCGCCGCCAGGCTCTGATGGGCCGGTCGGGCGCGCGGGCTCTCTGGAAGAACTTCAAGGTGTTCCGCGTGGCGGCGTTCGCCTGCATCGGCGGCGTGCTGTACGGCTACAACCAGGGCATGTTCTCGGGCGTGCTCGCCATGCCCGCCTTCAAGGAGCACATGGGCGAGTACGACCCGTTCGACGAGACCGCCAGCATGACCAAGAAGGGCTGGCTGACTGCCATTCTCGAGCTGGGTGCCTGGTTCGGAACGCTGATGTCTGGCTTCATGGCCGAGACCATCTCGCGCAAGTACGGCATTATTGTCGCCTGCGCTGTGTTCGTGTGAGTTTTGCCGCTCCGATAAGATCCATACGTTGTTGGCGAGCTATATGGCTAACTCGTGCCTTTGCGCTTTTTTTTGGTTAGCATTGGTGTTGTTATCCAGGCCACTGCTGCTACCGCCGGTCCGGATGCGATTCTCGCCGGTCGTTTTGTCACGTAAGTCTCCCACATCGACGAGTAGTTGAAGAGTTCCCGGCAGCGTTCCGGGCTACGGGGGCTTGGCCTCGCCGCCAAGCTGCCAGCCAGTGCCTGACACGGGCAACTGCTGGCGGCACGGCATGTGCCGGCCGGGAGCGGCCCGAGAGATCAACGGCCTTAGTGACTGACCATTTGAACACTTAATCTTCTTGAGGAAAATAGCGGTATGGGAGTCGGATCTCTCGCTATGATTGTCCCGATCTACAACTCCGAAGTGGCGCCCCCGGAGGTCCGCGGCGCGCTCGTGGCCACACAACAGCTGGCCATCACGTTCGGCATCATGGTCAGTTTCTGGATCGACTACGGCACGAACTACATTGGCGGCACCAAGCGCGGCGAGCAGAGCGATGCGGCGTGGCTGGTGCCGACGTGCCTGCAGCTGGCGCCGTGCCTGATCCTGATGATCGGCATGCTGTTCATGCCATTCTCGCCGCGCTGGCTGGTGCACCACGGCCGCGAGGCCGAGGCGCGGCGCATCCTGGCGAGCCTGCGCGGCCTGCCCGAGGACCACGAGCTGGTCGAGCTGGAGTTCCTGGAGATCAAGGCGCAGTCGCTGTTCGAGAAGCGCAGCGTGGCGGCCAACTTCCCGCACCTGGCCGAGCCGACGGCGTGGAACACGTTCAAGCTGCAGTTCGTGGCCATCCGCTCGCTGTTCCGCACCATGCCGATGTTCAAGCGCGTGGTCGTGGCCACCGTGACCATGTTCTTCCAGCAGTGGACGGGCATCAACGCCGTGCTGTACTATGCGCCGACCATCTTCGGCCAGCTCGGCCTGACCTCCAACACTACCTCGCTGCTCGCCACCGGCGTCGTCGGCATCGTCATGTTCATTGCGACCATTCCGGCCGTGCTGTGGATCGACCGTCTTGGCCGCAAGCCGGTGCTGGCGATTGGTGCTCTCGGCATGGGAACGTGCCACATCATCATCGCGGTGATCTTCGCGAAGAACGAGAACCATTGGCACGAGCATGCGGCGGCCGGCTGGGCGGCGGTGGCCATGGTGTGGCTGTTCGTGATCCACTTCGGATACTCTTGGGGGCCGTGTGCGTGGATCATCGTGGCCGAGATCTGGCCGCTCAGCAGCCGGCCGTACGGAGTGTCGCTTGGAGCGTCGAGCAACTGGATGTAAGCATATCTGCGGACACGTTGCTGAAGTGAAGGGGTTGAATATGGGGTGTGCTTTTGACACAACCGGTCTTCTAACATCGATCTTTCTCTCTAGGAACAACTTCATTGTTGGCCAGGTCACCCCCGACATGCTGCAGAAGATGCGATACGGCACGTACATTCTGTTCGGAGCGCTGACGTACATCGGCGCGGCGTTTATCTGGTTCTTCGTGCCGGAGACGAAGCGTCTGACGCTCGAGGAGATGGACACCATCTTCGGATCCGAGGGCGCGGCCCAGGCCGACTTTGAGCGCATGGAGGCCATCAACCGCGAGATCGGCCTCACTGAGATGCTTGCTGGCATGTCTGGCGACGCCAGCTCGACCGATAAAAAGGTGACGGCGACCGACGCCCACACTGAGAAGATCTAGGGTGCTGGGTCGGGATAGAGGGTTAGAATGACACCAGTCATGTTGGAGTTTGGATGGGGATGACTGAACGCCGTTAGTGTTCTCTTCTTGTTGTTATTATCTGATAGCAACTGTTTCTTCTCCTCAGTCTTGGTGCTGGTTTGAAGGGGCCGAATATACCACCGCGTTTCCAAGGCTATAGATTACTCAGTATGCGCATACGCATGTCTACTGTATACGGTCCTTACTGTATGCTTGTGACTCGTACGGAAGGGTCTGCCGGCACGGACGCAGCGCAAGCGCTTCCAGCGAGCAGGTGTTGGCTCGAGGATCATGTGAAGGGACTGAACAACACCGACCCAGGGGAAGCAAATCAGGCGAGCAGAATAATGGCGTAGCCCCAAGAAAACACAGACTGGACAACATGCAGGCCGGGCCGACGAGGACCCACAACGGCGCCAGCCCAATACGGAAATTTGACGATGGATACATGTCGTATAGCATTTTAGGTTGGGGGGGGGGAGGTCTAGGGTGCGGTGTCGATCAGAGGAGACAAGAGACACACACACACATAGAGAGAGAGAGTGAGAGTGAAAGACAGCGAGAGAGAAAGGACGAGATACTTGCAGCTGAGTGAGTCTGCACATGTCTTGTCTCTCCTCCTCTGTGGCTTGTTTCTGTCAGCCATGTTGGGCCCTGGTTTCCTTCTTCTTCTTCTCCTGCATAGCCTGACTGGATTACCCTCCAAGCACTTGTTGTCCCGTTTCACTGGATGGAATGAGGCGACATTTCCGGCCTGTAACCAGAGAGAGAGAGAGAGAGAGAGAGAGAGAGAGAGAGAGAGAGAGAGATGGGAAGAGAAGTGGTGAGAGGGCAAGAAGAAACCCACGGTTTCAGACGACGACTGACCAAGGGCCGAATCCTTTGCGGCGAGAGGGGGATGAAGTGTGCACTGACGCGTATTCTCTTACTCAAAGAGCACACCCTCTCCCCCATTCTCCCATGATGAAGGCTCTTCCGGTCCGAGGCAACGGGCGCAAAGCTTCTCACCGGAAACCAGCCAGAACGCCTCAAGCGGATTCGCTCGTCCAAGAGAGTTACAATATAGCCAGGAGCGACGACCAGTGAGAGTGCTGTGAACTACAACCATGAACAGAATTGCACATCCAGATTGGAAACAAGAAGTTATGCAGGGTTTATGCCCACAGTTTAAAACTGGATATATCTAACATGTGCAGGGGAGGGAGACGCACCTAGGGCCTGAAGCTGTTGGGTTGGGCGGCTTTGCATGGTCTTATGCAGAGGGGCCGAGAGCCAAACAAAAGGCTGTTTAGACGGGCGGACTGTGCGCACAAAGCGCATATTTCGGAAGTCCAGCCGGAACAGGGGCAGACCTGGCTGAGGCAATATTTTGGGCATAGCACGGGGTAATATTGTGCAGCATTTTGTGAAGGCCGGCTGCCAGATTTTGAGGCAGAGAGCGAGCAACTACGTGCGTGACTGGTTGAGGATCATCGCCTGGTGGTCTCTCTCTCTTCCTGTCCGTCTGTCACCCTCTCACTCTGACTCTGTCACTCACTCTCTCACTCACTCTCTCTCTCGCCCTCTCGCTCTTCGTCCCCGGACCGGGGGAACGAGACCAGCCAAGGGGCCCGGCAAATCACGGATGAGAGAATGGCTTGTTCTGGAGACTTACCAGCCAGAAGTTGGCACAACAGTGGCGTCGGGGCCAGAAGAAGTTTCCAGCAAAAAAAAGGAACTACTGGCCGGCATGCGATGATCTTCTCGGATTGATCCTCCTCTTTGGGCGTCGATTCGCAATATCCCCCTCCCTCCCTGCCTGGCCTGGGATTTCCTTCTGCGGTGCCGCTCACACGGGCGGAGCGTGTAAGTTTCACCAGGATGCAAGTCCAAGTACCAGTGTCCGCACGCTCCTACGCCCGAGGTACTTTGGCTGGCTGGCTGGCTGGCGGCTCGGGCGGACACGAGAAGACGAAGCGGCAGACGCAGGCAGAACGAGACCAGGCGGAAAAAGGAAGTCTACGGCAAGGAGGACGAGCATTGAAAAGAAAAGAAAAAAGAAAAAAAAGCAAACTATTGGGGTCCCAAGAACCGCAGAAAAAGAAACCACAAACGTCGTTTGATTACGGCCAGACAACGAGCAAAAGGAACGAAAAGAGGAGAAGAGAGAAACGAGAGGAAGACGGTGGCGAGACTGGGCCGCCCTGACATCTTCTGTCCCCAGCTGGGGGGCTCTTGATACATATACGGACAGTTTCTGCAGCCACGGCCAGCCAGAAGGGAGATGAGTGAAGAAACGGAGGATATATAAACTGAGGCAAACAGAAACGCCACTTTGAAGAACTGCAGTGTTTGTCCCGGCTTCCCGGGGAGAGGGCGGGGGCGTATAGATAAACTTGCCCTGCATGAAACCATGGCGGCCGGGCTCCGGCATATAGCGGTGATCGACTTACGGCTGGGGTCAAACGGGGCTCTTATGCTGGCCTCTCCTCGTCTCCTTCACTCTGATCTTCACCTTGGCCGCTCTCTGTTTCCCGTCTCTCTCTCTCTCTCTCTCTCTCTCTCTCTCTCTCTCTCTCTCTTGTGAATCCATGTCAAGGCCCACCGAGTCCCGAATAAGGTGTGTGACTCCGCTTACACCCGGCCTCATTCTGTGTGATGTGTCCGTTCTGTACCCATTGCGGCGACTGTCTGGTTGGTCACTGGGGAGGATGTCGTGCCATTCCCTTCCCTCCCCGTCCAGCGTTGTAATCTCGTCGAGACATACGACCTGGCAAAGGCTGTTTCAGCATATAGTGTATAGGTACATCGTGGTGGAAAGTGACGGCGGTGGAGTGGCAGCGAAGAAGCACACGCTGCTTGGATCAGTGGAGTTGAACGGGCCTTATACGCAGAGCTTGGAAGGGGGGAATCGCATCTCTGAGTGGGAAGATGCTCGGCATGCTGGGTGAGTGTCCTTGGCCAGTCTCTGAACGGGCCCTTCTTCGGTGTAAGTGGCATGTTCACCCTGGGTACATACAACTCGAGCCTACTCCAGCCCGGACATACTGCGTATCAGATAACCCAGAGACCGTACGAGTATTATGGAACCCTTGACAGCTTCCCGGCCGATAGTTGACGGTGTCTGTGTCTGTGTCTGTCTGTGGCTTTTGTTCCTTTTGCTTGCTGCCAGTG
Source organism: Knoxdaviesia capensis (assembly GCA_001510575.1). Taxonomy (NCBI): domain Eukaryota; kingdom Fungi; phylum Ascomycota; class Sordariomycetes; order Microascales; family Gondwanamycetaceae; genus Knoxdaviesia; species Knoxdaviesia capensis. The sequence continues at coordinate 1,809,051 of LNGK01000004.1, read as the reverse complement.
GCCAGGTCTGGATTCTCTGCTACGGCCTCATTTGATCCCGCAAATTGCCTCCCCAGCTGGACATTTCCAAACAACACAATAGGCGGGCCCCAGACAACCAGCTAGAAACAGCTTAGAACCCACGAACTATTGCTTGGTCTTGTCCCAAGTTGGCCGGACCCTCACTCTGGCCCTCCGAACCCACCAAGAAAAGAAGAAAACAATACGACTGGCTCAGCTGCTTTGTTGGGAATACCAAGTGCACGCTAAAACAGATACAGGTAAGAGAGAGAGGGAGGGAGAGAGAGAGAGAGAGCAAGAGTTTGGGGGTGGCGGCCATGGATGAGGGGAGGACCAAGCTAGCTGGCCGGGATCTCTTGCAGATGGCGGCCATCGTATCTCTCTCTATCTCTGGTAGTGGTTAGTACCGCCGATCTATTGTACAGTACAGTACAAATCTTTTTCTTTCTTTCTTATCTGTAGTCAACCGCCGCTGGCTACTGTGTAACTGGCGATGCACGGCTCGTTCCTGCATCTATCAATAGCGGTGTCCATCCTAGATGTCTCTCTGCAGAACACCTCGATCCATGAACCTGGCCCGACTATATAAGCTACAGTATGGTGATATCGGGGATCTTTAGTGGGCCAGGCCGTTTATGCTGGATGTTTCAAGCTCTGATTGACTCGTGAGCGAGATATCGAGGCGGAAAGGATGCTCGGAGTCGAAGACAACTCTCCTCCGTCTCCTGTATGCCGTCACTTACTTCCTGGCTGTTGTCAGCCTCCCCAATGGGCGGCGCCTCCGTGGAGACTTAGGGACATTGGGGTGTCTGTCGGTCTGTCTGTCTCCTGAGCACTACTCATTGTTCGGGGGCTGCGTCGTCTCTCTCCCTCTTCTCGAGCGGCATGTCTCTAAGTGTGTGTGTGTCTCTCCCTGCGTTGCCGGCGCCTATGTCTCTCTAGATCTTGCAGCTCTAAGTGCACTCCACTGTAAGTGGCACTAGATGCACTCCCACCGTCGGGGACCCAAGGTGCTGGGTTGAGTGACTGCCTGAAGACGAGGCAGTAGCTTAAGTCTGCTACGGCACAGGGAACATACCAAAGGCACACGGCCCCTCCAGCCGGATACGTCTCCCTTCCAGCCCGTCACAGCACCGCCAACTTCACTTCTGTTTTACTCTTTCATTTTTTTTTCTTCCTCTCTGAATAGTCGGTCTCGCCACTCTTCAAGCGTCGTTCTTCCCTTCCGACATCTGATCCAGTAGTTCACCGCAGCGGAACCGTGAGACACGCTCGCCGGTGATACCTCGTCCGTCCATATATGCATACATACTAAGCAAGCTTTGCAACGCCGCTGGTCTGTATGTCTGGAACCGTCTTCTGGTGACTCTGTTCCCGACTCTGAAAGTACTACCAGTATTCGTGATCCCTCGCATGAAGCCCGCGGTTTGAGCGGTGATCCAAACTGGAAACATCTGAGATGGTCTTCCAGTAATCGTCACTTGGTGGTTAGAGGAGCGACAACTTGGCATACTGGTGGTGGGCCATATAATTCCGTCGCCAGCTACTAATAGCTAGTCCTGAGGATCAATGCACTCGACAGCCACTTCTCACTCTTCCTCTGTTCTTCCGTTCAACGTATTCCTGTTCTCTTCAAACTTCTTCTCCCCTTCTTCTCCATATCTCTCATACTCAACGCATCACGTCCTCATATACTTGATACCTCGCCTTCACATCCGCCGCCTCATCGCCCCTCGCTTGCCCTTCATCTTCATCTTCACCACCATCTTTTCTCTCTCTTCCTCCCCTCAGTCTCTCTCTCTCTTCTCCAGCTTTCCCATCTTCACCTCTGCATACAAAACCTCAGACGACCGATCGCCACCGTGTCCGGCGATCCCTGGATTTTCCCTCTCCCAAAGAAAGGCACTGCGCTTTGCCGTCCATGTCTTTTGCCTGAATCAACCCTCATCCGTGTCCATACCGTGACGCAGAGGGAAACAATAGAGAAAAAACAGCATACAGATACCTAGAAAGCACACGCAAGAGAGACTTACACACTCACACAGTATCACTGAGCTGTGCTTTTCTTACCGGGGCTCTGGCTTGTCTTCCCTGCTCCGAAATCCCATCCGGAGAATAAAAATATATTAAGGCCTAATCCTGATCCTCCCAATCATCTCTAAGACACTAGACTAGAGTCTATCTTATTTTTACCTGCCTATACTCGCAGTACTTATACTTCTTCCATCTTTCTCATCTCACTGATAACTGGTTAGCGGTGTCTTCCTCCTCATTGTTTGCCTATCACATCACGCCCCTTCTAGTGGATTATCTGCCTGCCTATTATATTCTGGGACACTCTATTGCATGGGAACAGGCTTCTCATCATTTCCATGGCAAAGACATCTCAGGAGTAGCCGGCCAAAATCCACTTCGTCCTCTTCCTTCTCTTTCCTCTCTTCTCCTCTCTTCTCACTGCTCCACATCTCTTCACCTCGAAAATCCGTCAAAATGTCGACCACTCACTCCAAAGCGTCTCTCTCCAACATCCTCCTGTTTTGTGACTCTCCTCGGCCGTCCACATCCAGTCTCCGCAGTCGTGATAGGCACTTGACGCTCCCACCGCTACTTACACCGCCGTCTCCAGCCGCCTCCGGTCCGTTCCGATCCAGCGCTACTCTCCCGCCACCGTCTGCATCTTCCGCCTCAGTGTCAACTACTTCGTCCCCGTCTCCCCAGCTGTCTCTCTCGTCGCCACTGGCTCCCGTATCGTCATCTTCCGCCAGCAGAAGAGCTCCTGTGTCGCTCGCCTCGCGACAGTACGCACCCACGCCTCTTCCGGGCCTCTCCGGCTCCGTTGGACTTCCGCTTCCGCTCCCATCGGCGGCTCCACGCCACGCGGGCTTCGTCCACGCGTCTCCGCCACTCCGCTCGCCATCATCTAGTCTGGTCCTGAGCCGTAGGTCTCCTCCGTATGTGCTCTCCACTTCTCACAGCGATTCAGCACGGCGACGGCCGTCATCATCGCCACGTTTCGCCCCCGAGGGGCCCTCTCACCACAGTCCCACGCATCCCGCCCCCGCGCATTCAACTCCCACGTCCTCCTCCGCTTCCACGCACTCTGCGCCACGGGTCTCACCGCCTCACTCCCGCCGGAACCGCCGGTCCCAGCTGTCCCCATCCGCCGCCCATGACGCTTCTTCCAGCTCAGCAGCAGCAGCAGCAACAGCAGCAGCAGCAGTGGCGTCTCACTTCTCATTCCCGTTCCACCGACTCCCTCCCGAGCTGCACCACACGATCTGTGCCCACCTGGACTACGCCAGCCTGATCGCGCTGTCGCAGGTCAACCGCCACCTGCACCGCCTGGTTGACCCGCAGCGCGCGGCGCCGGACGACAAATTCGCCTTTGTCATGCGCGCCGAGGCGTCGTTCGCCCGCCACTTCCCCGGCGTTGGCTACGGCCAGGAGTTCCCCGGCAACTTTGCCTGCTACGTGTGCTATCGCGTCCGCCCGCCGTCCTGCTTCGACGCCGACCAGCCGCACACCGTGTACATGTACTACGAACCGTCAGCCGCCGCAGACGTGCCCGGCCTGGGCGGCGCCACAGCATCGGATCAGCAACAGGCCGACGACGACGACGAAGACCCGGGGATGCCTCCGCCCCAGCTGGAGCCGAACCAGAAGCACTGGATGCGCAGAACCGTCACTCTGAGACGGTACTGCATCGACTGCGGTGTTCGGGAGGGCTTGCACCGGCCCGGAGACTTGATTGTTACCAAACTTCGCCAGGAACTCTGGGTATGTCGATGCCATAGCGTCTGGCACAAGCTGGCATGCACCAAGTGCACGAGATGTGGTCTCGACTGCCCATTACGGGCGAAGAAGTGAGGGCACAAGTTTGAGGATAGAGAATGGGGACACAGAGATGGAGTTTACAGCATCGTTCAGCCGCATCACGGCATACATCATTGGATACAAAGACAGATCACGACGGAAATAGGATACCACAGCACATACACTTTCAAGAAAGAATGAATACCATTGCTTCAAAATACGAGACCCAGCATCTATAACTCTGGCCTCCCGCTTCTAACCATGAGCATGATACTCATCCCGGATAAGATAGAAGAGAAGACAGGAAATGAAAGAAGGAAAGATACAAGCAGTATAGCACGAAAGAACAGATCGAGAAGAGAAGATAACAAAACCACGTCTATTTCCCTTCATGATAGGGCCTCCTCTCTCCTCCTCTAGTACTCCACCCACGCCAGCCCCTGGATCTCTAGTGCCAGTTCAGTCGGGAGCGGCTCACAGCCGCCGCAGTCACAGCGGAACCCGTACTGGCCCAGTAGGGTTGGCGGCGCCGCACCGTACGAGATGCGTAGTTCTGTTCCCGCCGGAACGCCGACATGCGGCAGCGCAAAGCGGTCGCCGGCGTCCGCGCCCAACGACGACGGGGCGATCTGCATCTGCATTATATACTGCGATGCGTCCCGCCTGTCGTCGCTGGACCGCTCCTCCGCGGCTTCTTCTTCGGCATCCGGCCCTGTCCCCGCGTCGACGACCTTCCAGACCACGTTGCACACCCCCCTGCAAGCGTGGTTGAACCGGGATGCGACCGGGAACAGGCCGTCTACACGACCAACGATGTTGAATCTAGAGAGAGGGAGAGAAAGAGAGAGAAGAGGACATGTGTGTTAGAAGAAAAGCAGGATGCTTCAAGCAGGTCAAGGCACAAAGACACATACCGATTGGTCACGAAGACCGCAAACGGAGGGTAAATGTCCGCATTGTGCGGATAGTAGGCAGCCAGGCTCAGGACCACCGACTTCTGGTCCTCGCCGAGGCGGTCATACTCCCGCCCCAGCCCCTGGCTGTCACAAGCGATTATCGGTCGCTCGAAATGGATGATCTGGCCCGGAGCCAGGTCCCGCACCGCAAAGGCGCCGTAACCGCCACGAGGGGACGGGCGGACTTCGAACAGTCCGTTCGAGTAAATCACCCCGTTAGGGGCGACCAGGCCGGGCGACGTCGTCGGGAGTGGCGCAATGGGCTCGGCGCGGCTTTCAAACTCCAGCGCCGTAGGAAGGGGAAGAGCAACAGCTGCCGGGTCTCCCGACGGTGTTATTGCCAGTGGCAGAGAAAGAACCAGCCCGGAAAATCCGGACTGCTCTGCCACGCTGGTCTCATCCCCCGATCCTGCGGCGTTGGACGGAGTGAAAGCCGTCCGAGCCCGCGCCCGGAGGCTAGAGCCTGAGGGGGCATTACTCCCCAGAGGTTCTGTGGTAGACAAACAGAAGATTGAACAATCAGCATCCGGCTCTCAACAACAAACGGTAAACAGTAAATAGTAAACAGCAAACACTGAATAACGTGGTGAGTCATGCTACCCAGCACACACCGTCCCGCTTGGGAAGTGTGAGCATCCTACAGTCAGGAGATGGAAAGTCAGAGATTCGAGTCTGAAATAGCTTTCGCAACTCGAGAAGCTATCTCCAGACTGTATTATGTGCGGTGGCCTGTTATGATGGTGGCTTTTGGGGACCGAAGAGGGGAGAGTTGCAGCATACCTCTTGTGGAAATCATCTAGAAAGAAGACAAGTGGAATGGTTAGCACAAGGTTCTATTTTAAGCAAAGATACCATCAGATCATACATTTCCTTATGGACTCTCAAGGAGTCCATAATGAGAGGAGGCTGCTGAAGATGGAAGAGGTGGAGGAGAGGGGGGAAGGAAGAGAGGAGGAAGAGTTGAAGAAGAGAAATGGTTGAGAGCTTACCAAGAGAAAAAAAAAAGAGAAGAGGAAGGAAAGGGGGGGAGGAGAATAAATAGGGAAAACAGAGGAGAGAGGATAGACACAGAAGGAAGAACGCTGGTGTCTCTTCAGCAACTGGTTTCTATCAAGGCAACGAGTGTCTGCGAAAGGAGCAAACGAAGCGGAAACAGGGACAGATTATCATGCAGGCAGCCAACGACTTAATGTGAGGGCTAAGAGTGGAAAGATCTCGCCTTTATCTAGGATAAGAAACTCAAAGAGCGATCACGACGAAAGTGAGTGGTTCCCTAGAAGGTGAAGATGAAGGAGAGAGATCGAGATAAGCGGGTAAACTCGTCTTATATCAGAGTCTCCGAAGAAACGATTCCGGCAAAGCGGGTTCAATCAACTCCAGGGACAAAGGGAGACGATGAGGAAAAGAGAGATAATAAAAGAAAGGAAGTGAGGAGAAAGGGAAAAGAAAGAGAAGAAAAGGGTAACGATAATCATAGTGAAGAAGAGGAAGACAAACGGATGTGAAAGGGGATGCTTAAGTGAAAACTATCCTTCGTAGAAAGAAAGATAACCTCGAAAGTGATTACATGACGAGAGAAGAGAATAAAAAACAAGAAGAAGAAAGAAGGAAGAAGGAAGAAAGGAAAAGAGAGGCTCGTCCGAGAGAGAAGAATATATTGTGTGGGCTTATGGCCTGTGAATGATAATGCGTGATGTTTATTTCCTTTGGGGTATCGGCTTCTGACCTTTATTTTGTTTTTATTTAGAAAGTTGTGGGCTACTCTATTCGAGAGAACAGGTACAGATAGATATTCACGATGGAGTGGTGGTGTAAACAACGTCGATGTGAGTGTAAAGCCAGGTCTAACCCTAGAATGATACGTGCATCATGAAGTTTTCGTGATTCACGATACTGACGAAGGCATACACACATACGAGTGGCAGGAGCGGAGTTGCGGCATGTGATGATGCGGGTTGATGTGGGGCACTCATGAAATCAAGATGCTCTTTCATGAATCATGTATTTCCCCTTCCATAGATGGCCGCCAGCTTGTGAATCAGGGGTATGAACATTCTCTTGCTACTGGCAGATTTTGATGAGATCAGCTCCCTGCTTGCTAGACATGTGGTCTATCACTTCTGACCTGCTTTTATCTGATCTCGGAGCAGCTGATATTTGCTTGACTCTTGACAGGAGGAAAAAGAGAGGGGGAAAACCCCCCAAAAGATGGGTGCTTTCTTGATGTTACACATGCACCCACCTCTGAACTGAACGAGACACCATCCCAAGTAACTCCAGTCCCAACTCCCAAAAGATCTCATACAGACACCCAAAAGAAACAACTTGAAGGCCCTGGACCCACCCTAATCCCACAGCCGCACCTGGCCGTCCCGCCCGGCCGTGACAACCTTCGACGTCTCCTGCTCCGACCACGCCACACAGGTCAGCTGCTCGGTGCCGGCCTGGATCTTGTGCAGCATGGTGCCGCGCTTGTAGCTCCAGAACACCACAAAGCCGGCCTCGTCGCCGCTGGTGACAAACTCGCCGTCGGGCGACACGGCCACGTCGATCGCCGAGCCGGCGGTGTGGTGGCCGCGCCACAGCTTCTTGCGGTTCTGCCGGATCTTGTCGCCGGTCGAGTACGCCAGGATCGAGTTGTCGCCGCTCTGGTACAGCACGTGCTTGCCGTTCGGGTGCAGACACGACCGCGTGTACGCAAACATGTCGATCTCCGCAATCATCTTCGTCGGCACCGGGATGCCGTAGTCCCACGCCCGCACCGTCTTGTCGTTCGCCGACGAGATGAACCGCCGCCCCTCGTCCAGGAACTCCAGCGTCGTGATCTCCGCCAGGTGGTGGTCGTAGTCCTGCACAATCTCGTTGCCCACGCGCGTGTCGTACTGCAGGATGTTGTTGCTCGACATGCCCGCCAGGAACTCGTGCTGGTGCTCGCTGCTCAGGTTGTTGAACCGCACCACGTGCGGCGTCTTGCCGCTGCTGAACTTGCTGATGCACTGGCCCGTCTCGGTGTCCCACAGCTTCATCATGCGATCCCATGACGCACTGAGAAACTGCCGCCCATCGTGGTTGAAGTGAATATCGGATAGTGCCTTGCTGTGCCCTTGGTACGTCCGCAACAGTTCGCGCTGGTGATACATGTCGTATATCCGGATGGTCGTGTCAGCACTGGCGGTAAGGAGGAGATGAGAAGAGTAAGGGAATAGTCGTATGGCAGTGATCGGTTGTTTGCTGTCCTTCCATGCATGGATCTGTTTCTTGGGGATGAAGTTTGTGATGCTGCCGACTTCCTTGCGAAGGTCGACAACGAGGTCTTGCGGCACATGCACTGAGGAGAGGAGAAAAGAAGAATAGTTAGCAGAGTCCAATATATCAGCGCAGAGTTCTGGGGGCTTCAAAAACTTACTGTATGTCCGGCCTTGGTAATCGTACTGCTCCGACCCAACAAACGCCGACGTTTCCTCGCCCATGCTCTCCACCACCTTCCGCCGCTCCAGCGCAATCTCCGGCGCCTTGACGACCGCGCCACTCGCCACCACATCATCATCACTCGCCGCCTCCGAGTCGGTCACCTCGACCTCCTCGTACTCGTCCTGGGCTTCCTCGTCGCCGGAGTCCGCGACCAGCGGGCCATGGCGCGGCTTGTACTTGGCCCACGGCCCAACATACGACCCGGGGCCCTCCGCCACCGTGGCATCGCCCTTACTCTCGCGCGACTTGCGCAGCCGCGCCGCCTCGTCGCGCGCCTGCGCCGAGCTCACAAACTCGCGCTCGGGCCCGCCGCGCCGCTCGACGGCCCGGTGCTTCGCCCGGAACACGTGCTCGCTGATCGCCGTCTCGCTGGCCTGGCCCGTCAGAATGCCCGTGGTCTTGCGCTTGCGCGACGCCTCGTCCTGCGAAAACGGATTCGCCGGGCCCAGCGGCACCGACGCCAGCGCTTCCGCCGAGAACTGGTCTGCCGCGTGCAGCGGGCCTGCTTGTTGCCGCACAATCAGCGCGTCCTTCGGCGCCATGTTCGCCGGGTACTCGCGCAGGTCCGCCATCGTGTGTGTATTGTTGAAAGTTGTGAAAATCGGAGTCAGGGGAGTATCGCCGAGGTCAGACGGATTCGATATTTGGAAGAAATTCACGGTGGAATTCGTTGAGTCGTTGGGCTTGAAGATGTCGGGAAAAAGACAAACGCCCGAAAAAGAAAAAGTTCTAAGCCGATAAAGCTTGACGTGAGACCCTATAACAGCGCTTATTAAGCGCGCGTAACCCTAACACCTGTTCACATGCTTTCTATATGGCGTCAATACAGGACGCGACTCCACGATCTACAGCCCAGTTTCAGGAATCCGGCGAAATCAAAGATTAATGTAATTGAGAACATATCAGCTTTCGCGTATGGTGTTTGGCCTTTGATTTTGCGGCTACGCTCAGAGCTGCCAGAACTGGGCCGGAACAGTGCAGCTCGAGATGTGGAGATGAGATAATCTCGACATCCGTCACTACCATTCAGCCCGATACAAACGCAACATCACAGAGGCATCACATATCCGGGGAAGGAAAAGGGTGATAATAAGAGAAAATATACGATTCAAGCAAAGCCAATCCTCTCCCGTACCCACCCAGATCCACCGTTGCTAGGCCGCATGTAACATTATATGTAGATGATATCGTGATGAAGTTGAGAGTTGAACCGAAAACGCAAAAAACAACCAGAAAATACACAAAAGATATCAAGACCATTGCATGAAGACCACCACACCGAAAACGCAGCAAAGAAACGGAGCGGGAGAGAGGCAAGACGCACGAAAGAGAAGCCCAGAACTACACGCACGCACACCGCGAAGCAAGAAAAAGAAGAAAGAGAGCTCATGAACCACAGCAAACACATATAAAGATAGAACCCGGACATTTCAAAGACACGTAGAGAGAGAGTCGTCAGAAAAAAGAAAAGAGAAAGCATTATTCATGGTTCCAGCAGCGCGAGCCGAAGATCAAAGCAAAGAAAAGAACACCAAAAAAGAGAGACACCCCTTGGAGTGAAGTCGTTGATAGGACATGGCTATGGTGGCAGGTGCCGGCGGACGACATGCTCCGGGTTCGGAGACGGAAAGTCAGGTTTTGTCGGTTCCGTCTTTCGCTATTGGACACGCCCGCCGTCTGGTATCCCATGACAAGGTGGAGGACAAAGACAAATAGAGATCCAAACAGATTATAAACGACAAATGAAAGCTAAATCTGGACAAGGATACGGAGGAGCGACAAGCTGTGAGGTATCGGAACAGCGTATGGAGGAGTGAGATGCGAAGATTGAGTCGAGGAGTCGAATAGAAGGGAAACTCGGAGTGGAAGGGTAGAGCTCGCACTGATTTAGCTGGCCTCGTCCTTGATCAGGGCAACGATCATGCTGTACAGGTAGAAGAAGAACAGCACCAGGTGGAAGGCAAGCTTGATGAAAGATTCCTGTACGATGGGAAGCAGAACACGAAGGCGGTTAGCAGGGGCTAGATGGGGGATGGGGAGGGAAGAGCCAGGAATGAGAGACATGGGAGAGAGAAAGAGGACACATGGCAGACATGGGACAGCAAAGCAAGGGCAGACGATAATACCTTCTTGTGGACGTTCAACTTGCGGAAGATCTCAGTGGCATCTAGAAGATGAGTGTTCTCGAAGATCCTGCACAGAGAAAAAAAGAAAGCAAAGGTCAGCATGTGAACACACGGGCGAACGCCACAGATCTCCCCACCACGGCGAGACTTAAAAGTCGCTTACTTCTTTGCGTTCCAGGCGGCGAGCGGCAGGTTGAGCAGCAGAGGCAGCCAGTATCCGTTGATCAGGAACAGGAAGGTCAGGAAACCGTGCACAGCGGCCTCGGGGACAATGTAGGTGTTCAGACGGTTGCATAGCTCGATGGGGTTGATGTAGTCGCTAGAGATAAGAGAGCCAGCGGCGTCAGTACGGGGCATTTCCACGTAGGGCTAGGCAAAGACAGCATCGGTCGCAGGCCCGGGGTTTGCGGGACGGATACTGATGGTGATAACACTGGAGACGAAACATACCACTCCAAATCGCTGTACATGATGGTGAAGAACACCTGCAGGAACAAGTTGACGGCATTTATCAGTACCGAAAGGAGGTACAGCCATGCCTCGCCGGACATCATCTTGGGCGGTATTTGAGAGGGGGGAAACGGGGCGACGGATGCGCGTAAAAATTAATTGATGGAGGAGACGACGGAGAAGGGAAATAAAAGGAAAGATTCGAGATCGTGAGATGGCCGAAAGGGGGGTGTGGAGGAAGAAGAAAAGAAGATTGAAAAAAGGGTGGGCTGGAGGGTTTTTTTTTCCTTCTTCGTATGCGACAACCACCTGAGAGGTTAAAGTATGACGCCGGTTCTAAGCTGGGATTCCCGCACAGGCCTTGAGAAGGAAGCTCAGAACAGTACACACTCGGAGAGAGAGGGGCGGAAATATACGCAACACTGAGGAATGCCAGAGCAGATTGGCTTTAAGCTAGGAGAGGAGAAAGCACCACAGGAGAAAAGGGTTAGGCTGCTCTCCAGATGACGTTTCTCAGTGGAAGGGGGAAGCGAAAGAGAGGAAATGCCGAAGAAGGGACAGCAGACCACAGTAAACGAATAAGAAAAAAAAAGAGGGTACCAGTCGAGGAGGCTGGAAAACGAAAGAAATTCTTGAGAAAAAGGTGGTGAGGTGAACTCGACCATTATTTTTGTGTGATGGTAAGGGTGTGGGGATTTTCAGTTTTTAGGAGGAAGAGATCAAATGTGGCGTTCACGCATAAGCCACACTTTTGCCTTGAAAGGAGAAGGCCAGCGCTAGAAAAGGGTTCCTTATCTCTTATCGTGTAATCGATAGGAGCCCCCTTTTAGACCTTTTAGCTACATTAATATGGTGTAGCTAATCGCGTGATGTGTTGTCTATGAGACGGTCCCGGGAGAACTACATAGTCAAAGTCTTCCTCCACGACGTCGAGCACGGAGACGGAGGCGGAGACGGCAACGTCAACGGCGACGTCAACGGCAACCGTGGCGTCCACCTCGCCCGCCCCAACACCCGACTCCCAGGGCTCCGGCAATGGCTTCGGCACACACACACACACACACTCGGTATAGATATCAGTCCCCGACATCTCAAAGTGTCAGCAACCGCGGTGGGACATGGGCTGGCAATTTTCTGGAATTGAGGTCAGCCGTGAGTGCTCTTGACATGCGGACAGCCCAACCGTTTCGACGCGTTCCAAGCAACGTGGGTGCCATGCAGCGTCGCGCATTCTCGCCAGCCTCGGTGACGGAACGGACAGTGTTGGCGGGCCCGCCGCCCTGACCGTTCCCGGGGGCTGGGCCCGCTGCTCCGGCCGCGCCTACTCCCATGGCGGAGTTGAGTTCGGGCAAGAGTGTTTCTGTGGTGTAACTGTCAGTGTCTCTCAATCTATGGACCGTGCCTTTCCTTTTTTCACTCTCTCTGCGCGAGGCCAGCCCAAAACGCCACCCCGAGTCTGCATGAAAATATATTCCAAATAAAATGACGAAAACAATGGTTTGATATAACAATTAACGCTTCCTCGCTTGTATCTTGTATGATATAGTTCACTACCCCGGCCGAACCACAGATGAAGAATATATAAAACAACCGAGAACATGCTTCCGCTACCCGCATTTCGCTTCGCTCTGTAGATAGGGTTGTTTGGCCCTCGCTTCTACAAACTACCCCTACGTCACTACCCTAGATGAACCAGGCCCGAATTCAAGGAGAGGAGAAAGAGAAGGTGGGGGAAGACACGCGGTCACGGTCTTCATGCCAGGGGCGCAACCGGCATCGGCACAGGCCCACCGGGCGACGTAGGCAGGCGAGCAGTCAGGACCTCGACGCCGTCCTCGGTGACTAGCAGCGTGTGCTCGAACTGGGCAGTGCGCTTGCCGTCCACGGTGGTGCTCGTCCAGTTATCGGGCCAGGTGACATCGCGGTACTTGCCAATGGCGACCATGGGCTCGATGGTGAAAGTCATGCCGGGCTTGGCCTCGCCGACCGTCTTGTTCTTGGCATAGTGCGGCACGTTGGGCGGCCCGTGGAACAGCTTGCCGACGCCGTGGCCGCAGTAGGCGCGGATCACCGAGCAGTCGCGCTCCTTGGCGTGCTTCTCGATGATGTTGCCGTACTCGCGGAACGGCACGCCGGGCTTGACGGCGGCAATGGCGAGGTCCAGGCACTCGCGCGCAGCCTCGACCACGCGCACCGACTCCGGGTCGGCCTTGGCCTTGTCGCCGATGTAGTATGTCTCGTTCAGGTCGCCGTGGTAGCCGCCGTGGTAGAGAGACACATCGATGTTGAGGATGTCGCCGTCTTGTAGCACGCGCTGGTCGGGAATGCCGTGGCAGATGACTTCGTTCAGCGACGTGCAGACGGATTTCGGGAAGTGGTTGTAGTTGAGAGGAGAGGGGTAGGCCTAAACGAGCAGATAAAAAGAAGAAAAGAAAAACACAAGTCAGATCATACGGCTCTTATGCATCACCGAAAAACACAGAGTTTGCGAAGCGAAGACCGTACGTTGCGCTCGATGCACGCCTTGTGCACCAGCTCGTCAATGTAGTCGGTGGTCACGCCGGGTTTCGCCGCTGCCGCCGCAATGTCCAGCACTTCGCGCGACAACCGGCACACCAGGCGCATGGCCTCGATACCGGCGGCGTCGAGGATATCGATCTTGTTGGGGCGCAGCACAGAGCGGTTGTACTTCGGCACGCCGTCCTCCGACCACTCGGGGTGGGTGATGGTCTTGGGGACCAGGCGGTGGGGCGAGAGCGGGTAGACGGGGCGCAGCGGGCCGGTGAATCCAAACTTGGGGAACGGGTTGAACAGAGCAGGGCCGGCAGACTTATGCATGAGTTTGTGTTGAGGCTGTTCATCAGGAGACGCATCAGATGTTAGTTGCGACAGGCCTCCTCAAAGGTCGGAGAAGAAACGGTGGCCAGAAGTGGGAGCTTACCCAGCTCCGCTTGAAGCAGTCCTGCGAGCAAAAGAAGCTGTCCTTGATGTCCTGCTTCAAACATGTCGGGCACTGCAGAGTACCGGCGTCATTCTCGCAGTCAACGCCTTTGCATTTCCGCTGGGTGTTGGTAGTGGCAGTCATGGTTAAGGGAGGGGGTGGAGGGAGGAGCAGAGAGAGAAGGAGAACGATAGAGGATATCTTGACGAAGCAAAGCAAATATGAAGCTTGAAACGAGAGAGGAAGACTTGAGACGAGCAGAAAGATGCGATGAATCAGGAACGAAGATGTCAGACACAAACACAGAGAGGGTGGACGAATGGAGGAAGATGGAGGGGATAGACCCCAAAATAGAACTGAAAAGTTTGTGCATGGCACTACGCCCTAATCGACTCACCGCCTTTGGCTGAGTAATCAGGCGGTCAAGAAGATAACGGCAATGGCTTATGTCAGCGGGAGTGTGTTTTAGTGGGGCCGGTGTGGCATCTAGTCACGGCCGGCGTTGCCAGGAACTGAGTCGAGTCATCAGTATCAGGAGATTCAGTTGTGACTGATTTCCAACGGCTGTGGCAAAGGGTGTCATCAATGGGCCAGATTTAGAGGGTTGTAGTTCATTATATCAGATCAATCCCGCTGTAAGCGAGTCAGTACAGTGAGATCGTAAGCAAGCCAGCAAGTGATAGTTTACGCCGCCTTACAGGGCATAGTGCCTTAATCAGCCCACTGATAGATCTCCGCTGTAAGCAGGCGGTTGGTTCAGTGCAGCCGCCCCCCTAAAGCAGCCCCTCGGTTTGAGCAAACTCAGCGCTACATTGCAGCGTTACAGCGTGTATTCGGCCGATATTCGCCCCTCGTCGATGCCCGAAGTGCAACGCTGATGAAGAAACGGTTCTCCTGCCTGTACGTATCTCATTCTTCACGGCGGCTTGGACCGTGCCGCATCTTACGATCGCCAGAGGGAAAATCTCACCAAGATTATGTTGTTTTTTTTAATTAGTGCGGACGCCGGCTGTCTTCGGGGGGGGGGTTTTTTTTGGTTTTTTTTGTTCTCTATCAGTCCAGATCTCTCTCCCTCTCTTAGGATTCCTTTCTCGTGCTTCTGGCTGGAACATGGAAAGTCTTGATCGTTGTCCCAGTCCCTCCTTGCCTCGTTATATCGGCCATCTCTCACATGCATGATCTGTTTTATCTGCTCGTCTGACGCCATCCGCAAACCCTGAACGGCGTTTGATCTTGCGTCTCGCCTTCTCTCTCCGCTCGCCGTCCCCCCGTCATCGGCTTTCAAATCACGCCCAGTCATGCCATACTAATCCAATCTAACCTGCGCATTCTTCGCATATTCTTTTTTTCTCAGTTTCTCCTTCTCGTCTTCATCGCCTCACCTCTCTCCATCCCAGCCAGTCACCGCCGAACCGATCCCGGCAGTTGGCGGGATTGCCTGATCAGGAGAGTCACCGACCGTCTAATTTTTCTTCCTCTCCTCTTTCACACTCTCCATATATATATATATATATATATATATATATAAAACACTCAAACCACACCCCACAAGATGGCCTCCCAAAACTCGCCCGGAAAGATCGTCATCATCGGCGCCGGCCCGGTCGGCTCTCTTGCCGCTCTGTACGCGGCAAAGCGCGGCTACAGTGTCGAGGTGTACGAGCTGAGGCCCGGTAAGCATCGCACCTTCCCTCGCGGGAACTTTGTCCCACGTGTCACGGCCCCGGCCGAGTCCGTAGATCTGAAAAGTGTACTAACCGTTCTCTCCTTGGTCGCTCCTTCCTTCGGCCAGATCTTCGAGATCCCGCCACTGTGCCGCTCAACTTCACCAAGTCGATCAACCTGGCGATCTCCGAGCGTGGCATCAACGCCATGCGCCAGTCGGGATTCCCCGAGCTCCTGGATGTTGTTCTCGGTAACACCGTGCCGATGCGCGGCCGCATGATCCACGGTCGCCGGCCGGACGGCAACCTGTACGGTGTCGGCCAGGACTACGACGTCCACGGCCGTGTAAGTCTCTCTCTCTTTGTTCTCCAGTGCAGGATATATGAGCCACCCGAAGTGCTAACCAAACCCTAGACCATCTACGCCATCGACCGCTCCGGCCTGAACAAGCAAATGCTCGACATGCTCGAGCGCCTGCCCAACGTCAAGCTGTTCTTCAACCACAAGCTGACCGGCGCCGACTTCACGCGCGGCCAGGCGTGGGTCGAGGTGCGCGACCCGTCGGCCCCGGCGTCCGCCCGCCCCGCATCACCCGCATCTTCGCGGCCGCGCGAGATCCAGATCGCCTTCGACTTCATGATCGGCGCCGACGGCGCGCACTCGGCCGTGCGCTACCACATGATGAAGTTCGCGCGCATGAACTACAGCCAGGACTACATCGACACGCTGTGGTGCGAGTTTGCCATCGACGCGCTGCCGGCGGACACGCCCGCAGGGCCGGCCCACCCGCACGCGCCGTTCGCGCTGTCGCCCAACCACCTGCACATCTGGCCCGGCCGCGACTTCATGTTCATCGCCATCCCCAGCGCCGACGGCGCCTTCGTGTGCACGCTGTTCCTGCCCAGCGCGCAGTTCGCCGCCCTGCAGGCCGCCCCGGCCTCGCTGCCGGCCTTCTTCGACGCCCACTTCCCCGGGGTGACGGATCTGATCCCGCCCGCGCGCCTGGTGGCCTCGCTGCAGGCCAACCCCGTGCTGCCGCTGATCAGCATCAAGTGCGCCCCGTTCCACTACGGCTCGTCGGCCGTGGTGCTGGGCGACGCCGCCCACGCCATGGTGCCGTTCTACGGCCAGGGCCTGAACGCCGGCATGGAGGACGTGCGGGTGCTGTTCGCCGTGCTCGACAAGCACCGCGACGCGGCCGCCGACAACCGGCCCGACGCGGCGCCGGAGGCAAGTGCGGCCCCTGCCGACACCGCCGCGGTGCGCGCGGCTGCGCTGGCCGAGTTCTCCGAGGTGCGCGTGCCGGACGCGCACACGATCAACGACCTCGCCCTGCAGAACTACGTCGAGATGCGCGCCTCGGTGCTGTCGCGCGGCTACCGGCTGCGCAAGTTCCTCGAGGAGACGGTGGCGGTCAGGCTGCCGTCGCTGGGCTGGCAGACCAAGTACATGCGCATCAGCTTCGGCAACGACCGCTACTCGGTTGTGCAGGAGAAGACCAACGCGCAGCTGCGTGTTCTGTACGCCGCGTCGGCTGCTGTGGCTGCTGTTGTCACCACGCCGCTGGTCTTCGGCATTGCTGCCATGATTCTGTCGCCGCGCTGGCGCCGCCCGCTTGTGTCAGGAGTTGCCTGGCTGCGCGCTTGTGTCGGCTTATGATAACTGTCGAGGGACCATGCGTCTCTGAGTGCGTTGTCTGTCTATCTACATGTAACCCCTCATGGAAGCGGATCACCAAAAGGAGGAAGATAAGACTGTTCTAGGCCCAGTGTTTCCGACTTCATAGCTTGTCTTGCTTGCTTTGCTTTTCCGCAAGTACACCAGTGCATTCATTCCCAGCACAGAGTTCTGTTATCTTTTTGTTCCTTGTTCAAATTTTGTATCAACTTCGCCATATTTCCAGCTAGCATATACTCCCCTCTTTGCATATAACTTAGCGCATACTCTCTAGCCAGTTGCTAGCAGTTTTCCGAGTATCAGATGCCATATCACAGATTATACACACATGTATCCGCGTTCATCTTGAAGCAGATATTGAGAAAAGAAAAAAAGGTTGTCCATATATGGACGTGGTATTGGAAATGTCCGTGAAGAACCCACAAAGGCCCTCGCTAATCACCCTCCTCTGCAACCCGAACAACACTCCTTCAACCAGGGCTACCTACCTATGAACAGTTGCCAACCCCCACACCATCATAAACAGGAAGAGAAAGAAACTTAGAAGAATTATGTAGACAGACATGAAATAAAAATGAATGAAGATATGATATGAAATGAATGTAAAAAAAAAATAAACAACATGAAACAATCTCTATCAACAAACAAAAAAAGAGAACGAATGGCATGTATAAGAGAAGATTCATGGAAAAGAACACTCTCCCCTAACACAACAGCCCCTTACATGCTCGCCGTGTACACCGACAATCTGTTTCCAGCTCCGCAGAACTCCAGCGGCGCACCTCCACACAACATCGAGCAGTCCGAGTCCGGAGCCTCGAGCGACTCGGCGGCAAGTTCATTACCGCAGTAGCACTCGGCGCCATACTCGGTAGCGAAGAAGGCAAAGCCCGCGCACAGCGTCGCGCACTTCTCGTTGGTCATGTCGCTGGCCGCGTGGCCGGCGCCCGAGAGCGCACGGCCACCGGGCAGCTCGGTGCGGCAGGCCAGGAAGGTAAAGTCGCCAACGGTGGCCGGCTGCGAGGGCAGCTCGATCGTCTTGTCGGTCTCGTACAGCTCGAGGCGGTTGCCGGCGCCGCAGTACTGGTAGGCGTCGCCGTTGCACGTCATGCTGCACTCGTCCAGGCTGTCGGCCTCGGCGCTGCTCGAGTGCAGGCTGTTGCCGCAGTAGCACTCGCCGCCGTACTCGGTACCGAAGTACTTGTAGCCGTCGCAGAACTCCGCGCACATCTCAAGCGTCATGTCGCCGGAGGCGGTTCCCTTGCTGGTGAGCGCACGCGAGGTGGTGCCCTCCTTCCAGCAGCCGATTAGAGCCCAGTCCTCTGCGATCACGGCGCGGTGCACAAGCGTGGGCTGGGGCGTCGCCGTGGACGAGGTGGGTGAAACGGTAGTGGGAACAACAGTGGTCGAGGTCAGAGTAGTGGTGGGTTCCTCGCTGGCGGAGGTAGACGACGAGGTTGTCGACGTGGTGGTAGGCTCCTCGCTGACGGAGGTAGTCGTGGTGGAAGGCTCCTCGCTGGCGGAGGTAGACGACGAGGTAGTCGACGTGGTGGTAGGCTCCTCGGAAGTTGAGGTTGTCGACGTGGAAGTTGGGGCGGTCGAGGTGGGCTCCTCCGATGTGGAGGTGGTCGACGTGCTAGAAGGCTCATCCGAAGTCGAGGTGGAGGAGGCAGTCGTGGGCGTAGCCAAAGTCGAGCTAGTGGTGGAAGTGGAAGTAGCCGAAGGTATCGATGCAAGCGTAGCACGCTTACTATATAACTCGAGACGATCGCCCGCACCGCAGAACTGTAGCGCCGTTCCGGCACACGTCATGCTACAGTCGTTTAGAGGCGCCTCGACGCTAGTAGTATCCACGACGTTGCCGCAGTAGCACTCGCGGCCATACTCAGCTCCGAAGTACTCAAAGTCCGCGCAGAACTCCGCGCATATCTCTAGGGTCAGGTCGTCCGACGGTAGGAAGGCGCCAGTAAGCGCGCGCGCGCCGGTAGCCTCGGTCCAGCAGCCTATTAGGTCCCAGCTGGATCCGATGGTCGGGCGGTGGCCGAGCGTCTCGACGGGCGCCGCCGAGGTGGTGGCGGTCGACGTGCTGGTAGGCTCATCCGAGGTCAAGCTGGTGGTGGAAATGGAAGTCGTCGAAGTCGACGACGTAAGCGTAGCAATCTTGCTATAAAGCTCGAGACGATCGCCCGCACCGCAGAACTGTAGCGCCGTTCCGGCACACGTCATGCTACAGTCGTTCAGAGGCGCCTCGACGCTAGTAGTATCCACGGCGTTACCGCAGTAGCACTCGCGGCCATACTCAGCTCCGAAGTACTTAAAGTCCGCGCAGAACTCCGCACACATCTCGAGGGTCAATTCGTCCGACGGCAGGAAGGCGCCGGTCAGCGCGCGCGCGCCGGTAGCCTCGGTCCAGCAGCCCATTAGGTCCCAGCTGGATCCAATGATCGGGCGGTGGCCGAGCGTCTCGACGGGCGCCGCCGAGGTGGTGGTGCTAGAAGTGGTACTGCTCGTAGTCGGGGATGGCGTGGCGGTGCTAGACACGGAGGTCGAGCTCGGGGTCGTCGAGGACGAAGTCGGGGTGGCGGTCGAAGACACGGCAGTGGTCGAAGACGCGACAGTGGTCGAAGACACGGCAGTGGTCGAAGACACGGCAGTGGTCGAAGACGCGACAGTGGTCGAAGACACGGCAGTGGTCGAAGACGCGGCAGTGGTCGAAGACGCGGCAGTGGTCGACGTAACAGTCGAAGAGGACGCGGCAAGTGAGTACAGCTCGATACGGTCACCGGCACCACAGTACTGGGTGGAATCACCACCGCAGACCATGTTGCAGTCCGCGAGAGGAGCCGCCTTGCTGGTCGGGTCGACCGTGTTTCCACAGTAGCACTCGCGGCCATACTCGGTTCCGAAGTAGGTGAAGCCCGTGCAGTTCGTCGCGCAGCTCTCGAGCGTCATGGAGTCATAGGCAAACGTGGCTCCGGCCAGGGCACGGGCGCCGGTAGCCTCGGTCCAGCACGACACGAACTTGTACGAGCCAATGGTGTCGCGGTGATGCAGCGACGGGGTGGCGGTCGGGACGGAGCTGGTGGTACTTGTGGAGGTTCTGGTGGTGGTGGGCGGCGGGCTGGGGGTGGTCACAACCGAGCAGACAGTCGAGCCGGTGAACGGGAGACAAGTACCGCCAATCTCGCTGACGCTGTTGAACTCGCTCACCTTGGCGGTGGTGCCGTTGCCGCTCACCAGGTCAATGCGAGACGAGTAGCTCTGGCCACCGGGGACGTTAGTGGTCGCGGTGAAGAATGTGTACGAGCCGTAGCAGGTACCCTTGACCAGGGGGACGGTCATCGAGCTGAGACCAGCAACGGGGTTATCAGAACGGGTGACGCGGTAGGAGAGCTTGGCCGACATATCGGAGGTGGCGAGGTCATTGCGGACGGCAGCGGTGATGGTGAAGTTTCCGGAAGTCTGCAGCAGGCAAGACTGCGACTGCTGGATGAACATGCCATCCTCGATGTGATACTCAGCACCGTTGTTGTCATAGAACTCCTGGCCGCCGGAAGCAAGGTTAAGAGTGACGGTGAACGAGTTGATACCAGACGCCACAGGGATGTTGACACTGACGGCATACCACTAGATTAAAGACAGACAAAGGGAATTGGATCAATTAACAAGAACGAAACGGGCCAACATTTGAGGAAAGAATACCACTTACGGCAAATGTGTCGTCGAATCCAGTAGAGCTTCCAGTGAGTCTAGCGGTGGTCGAGCAGGTGCTACCGCACGAGCTGACACCATTGCGGTTCTTCCAGGTCACAATAGCACTAGAAATAGCCGACGACGGGCGCACGGTGGTGCGAACGCGGATGTAACCGGTAAGCAGCATGGTGGTGGCACCAGAGTTCAGCGCCAGCTTCATGTTGACAGGCTTGAGCTCGTACGGAGCAATGGGCGAGCCCAGGGTCACGCCGGCAGGCACGACATTGATCATCTTCTCGAGGACGGTGGCGCAGGTGGCGCGGAAAACGGCCGGGTCGGTCATGGTGGAGACGGTGGCGTTGCCGTCAGAGTTGAAGACCTTGAAGTCGGAGTTGCGGGACGATTTGATAGACGGGCCAACGACCAGGGGGTTCGACGTGGTGCCGTCGAGGTACTCGGTCACAACGTGGTTGTCGAAGGTGGTGGGCGACGTGTCCATGACGCCAAAGTCGTTGGGCGCAGTGCCCGCGGGCAAGATCAGGGGGTTGACAGCGGCATGGACGCCTCCGAGAGTGTGGCCGCAAGCCACCAGCTGAATCATCTCGGTGCTGTTGAAACCCATACGCAGGAACTGGGTCCGGAATATGGAGGCGGCATTTTGGGGCTGCGGAACACCCGAGCCAAACGCGACGGTGGAGTCGACACGTCCAGCCCGCACAGGAATGATCGGGCCGCCGCAGGACCTTACGGAGGTGCGGACGCCCAGGGCAATCAGATCGGCCATGGAAGATTTCCGCGTAAAGTACGGCGACATGAAGCCCAGGGTGGTGCGGAAAGCGTCGCCGGCGTTGTCGCCATTGCTGAGTTCGTACTGAATCGACGCGTCCATACCGCCTTCACCGCGGACCACGTTGCCGGTGGCCATATCGTGGAAGCCTGTCCGGAGCCATTCGGCGGCGTTGATGCGGCCCGGGCCGGAGCCTTCGTTGTTGCATGGTGACACGGTGTCGGCGAACTTGCGGGCGCGGAAGCCGAAGATCTGGTACATAATCTCTTCGAGCTCATCGGTGTCGGCCGGCCATGTCGGGTCGGCAGTTGTCAGGCCAGGCAGCAGGGCCAGAAGGAAGGGTAGGATAACCTTCATTGTGAATGCTTTTTTTTGGTGGTGGTGGGAAAAAGAGAGATGGGGACTGTAAACCGGAAAACGAAAGGGGCCCAAGTCGGTATATAGACGATGATACCACCACGGGAAGCTCTGGGTGTCACGCAGATCTCGGCGGCGGGACCGGGTGAAGGGTGTCGGTCTCCGGGAGCTGGTGCGTTCCTGGTTGTCTGTCTATGGCGGTTCTATCTCTCAGTGTGTCTCTGGTCTTGTGCGTGGGTTGAAAGTGCACAGTCTGTGTCTCCTGGAGTTCGAATTGATGTCTTACTCTTATTTTAGGGGCAAGTTCAAAGAGATTCACGATTTCTCGTATAAAAGCAAGATAGAAACAAGCCCGGAGAAAAACGAAGGAATTATAGAGAGGTCTGTCAAGCTGTTTATGGCTCAACGGAAAGGGTTCGACGAGGTCGGGAAAAACAAAGAATAAATTAAATAGAAGAAACGGCGGCAAATATTGTAAACGAATGTAAAAGATGCCCAAATTAAAGAAATAAGAAAGGGATTATAACAAAACGAATGGGCCAGGACGACACGAGAGCGGCAAGAGAGGGAAGGAAGAGAAAGAAAGAAAGAAAGCAAGAAAAGAGAGAAAAGAGAAGGAGAGGAAAGGAAGAAAAGAAGAGAGGAAAGAAGATCACCGGCTGGGAAAGGGGAGGGACATGGTGATATTGCAACTTGGGGGGACCCGGGCCGCTGTCTTCCTCTCCAGAGTAGGGCTGATGTGCCAGCAGCCAGGGCAGTCCGGGAGTCCCAGACAGCACCGTTCAAGGACGTTCATGGCGGCTGGAAAGGTAGTGTTCCCTCGGCCAGCACTTCCTTCGGTTGCTTCACTTACTTTGCTATCCGCCATGTGCTTGGCCATGGTGCTTTTCCGAGCTCTCACGACCCGGGCAAAGTGCGTGGATCCATGTCGTCTCCGCTGTTTAGGCCTTTTCTTTTGGTCATATTGGTCCGGAGTTGTGTGTGTTGTTTTCTTTCTTCACTTTTTGCCATGGAACATCATCTAGGGAATGCCAGCTGAACGTAATGTACCCTTTCTAATTGGGTCGGGCGCCGACTGATACCTGGGCAAGTGGGAGGAAAAGAGCCAGGTTTCTCGGTGGGTTTGACGGCGGGTCGTGAAGGGTACGTACGTACCTAGACTCCTTTCGCAATGAAGGAGTTTTTTTCTGGTTGTTCCTTTTTTTCCTCCCACAGCAAATCTCGTATCTGTTAAAGAAACATGCATATGCTAGGCCAAATTGGACCACTTAACGCAGCTGGGCCTGAATTAGCTTGGCGGATAGTGGGAGGGTCCAAATATGCACGCCCCTGGACTTGGGGGGGAGGGGGCGTATGCGTTTGTCTAAGATATTTGTGTCTACTGTTCTGTCCAGTACTCTGTGTGTCTCAGCCTTTGTTGGTGTTCATGTCTTCGAGTGAGCAACAAGAGAATGTTCGGCCAGAGGGCGTTTGCTAAATTTCACAGAGTGTTAGTTGGATGGGCTCATGGGGTCACACATGCAGATTTTCCAGGTAAGGATAGCGCATGTGTGTGGTTAGAAGGGACGGAACACACCACGGGGCATTTCAGAATGGAGAGAGAGAGAACGGCCAAGTCTCCGGAGGTCCTCCCTCCCAGCCAGATACTGGAAAGTAACTTGATCTCACCGGCCCCATGCCGTAGACCACGGATATCCGGCTCCCTCAGTGGCGTCTTCAACACCGCTGAGCACCACCTAATCAATAGTGCAGCTCATCGTCCGTTGATAATTTCATCCCACCCCAGGCCAAGGCCAGCCGGTTTCCTGAGTGCCGGATATGGGCCCAGGGGGGCGCAGTTAGGTAAAAACCAAGCGGGCGAACACGTACGGCATATGCAACGGCCAGAAACTGCTGTTATCAGCGTGAAATCCTGTCAGAAGCGAAGGCCGGGGACTGGGGGGATAGGCACATCATCCTCACCTACCGGAATTGACACAACACACCTCACGCAGGAAGAGAGAGATTCTTCCCGGTAAGCACAGTGTTCTTCGGATAGAGGGCCATTGTGCGGCTCTCTTCCTCTGTTGTCTCGCTCCACTTTCAATCCTCCTGCCTGTATAGAAAAAAAAAGAAACTGCCAGAATGAGACCATCAGTGCGAATTCCATAACAACGACCCCCCGTATATCGGTCTTTATATTTGGACTATTTATTCCCCCATTGTCCACTCCACACCTACCCAGAAACTTGCCGCGCAATTCCCATCTTAATACGGGACCCCACCAGGCAAAGAAGCGAACACGCGCCATATCTGGACGCCAGGGATTGTTGTCGTCTCGGAAAGGACAAGTTCGACGGAGAAGGGCCTTTTATCTAGATGACACGGTCAGTATCTTGGAAGCAGTATCGTAAAGGCAATCAATTACCAACACGCTGACTCGACAGTCAGTATCTGTCGCTGAAGATCCAGGCCTTCCAGCCAAGCAAAAAGACCACTCCTGTACATCAATCAGCATGGCCAACACACCTGAGCAATAAATAGGGCGAATGCCCAGAATCTTGGCCGCCAGCCGCGGAGAAATTGTCCCTCTCAGAAGCAGTAAGTTCAGCGCTTCGAGTGGTGATAGCCAAGTTCGAGCCAGGACGCAGTCGAAATAAAAAGAAGAAGAAAAAGGGTCGAGATTGGTGAAGCCACAAAAGATAATATTACTGCTCTTAGGTTAGGGCTTCTGGCTACGGTAAGGGTTACGTAAAGAAAAGCCACAACGCAAGGGGAAGGAGGGTTCGTGATGGGTTCCTGCCGTCTTTTGAAGTAAGGGTTGCGAGATTGGCGAAGGCTACAGAATCGTGATGCTATTCACACTTTCACAGGAATGGGAGAGAAGGAAACGAAGAGCGGCAGAGGGAGAGACGAAAAAGCTGTCAGAAAAAGCCCTCCCTGGTGATGAAGTTCCGTCTAAAGCCAACCCCAGCCAACTTCAAGCTTCAGGCCACCTGGATTTAGTATGTGCTCCTAATTTCAGGGCACCCAACACTCACCAGAGCCTAATAAATAGGACGAGAGAGACTAGAATTAGGGTGACAGAGGCGTGTGTGTTCAGAACTTCACATCACACACCCCCCCTCCCCCTCCGCTGTCCATTTTTCCCCTTCCAGCTTTTTCCACTTTTGGCACTCAAAATAACTTGGGCCCCTGAATATAAAGCGAAGACTAATGGAAAGAGTGGGTTGCGTGCGACAAGTCCAGCGAATGAAGAGCAAAAAAAAAAATCTACGAGTATTGGCGTGTGTATCCCACCTTTTCACAGTTACGTCGTGATCCTTTTTCTACCGGCAGGTTTTTTTCCTTTTGGGTGCCGTTGGTTCACCAGTGAGGAGTGATACCAACCTCAGGTGGAAACCGGTTATAAGTGTAGGCGGTACTCGACTTCACCCGTGCCGACTCCTCCAAGCACACATTGTACTGAACAGTACTGTACACTACTGTACGTATCCGTGTATCACAACATCTTCAGATCGCCGGAGTGCTGCTCCCCTCGTCCTCCCTTTTCCACTGAACCGTGCCCTCTGGCCCCAGGTCTCGCCAGTTTTTTCAGCTCGTACCCACTTTCCAGAGAAAAGCATGGTCTTCGTATTTTCGAACTCTTGCTGCGCTTGGAAAACCCACCCTGTCCGGAATACGCGCTTTACCGCTCCTGGATGGTGCGCAAATCTCTGCATATTCTGCCCCAGACTCGAACGCGTCGACAAAACTGAAAAGGAGGGCATGACCATCACGGAGACTTATCATTGACCTGCCAAACCTGGTCGGGGAAGAACGACACGACATGGAGATTACTGAACCGCATTATGTACTGTACTGTATTGTGTATGCCAGTGCTGCAATTTTTATGGTTCTTGGGTGGTTCGATATTGGGGCCTTCGAGAACAACACGGAAAAGAACGCCGGTGAGTAATTTCGCCTACGAGCATGTTAGTCCCAAGATGCTGCCAGTTCAGAGCTGCATATACGTGTACCAGATGCACAGTTCCAAGATAATATGCCGGTCGAGGCATCCGGGGCAGGCAAACCATCCTGTACACTCACACACTATTGAACGTCCGTGAACTAAGTCTCTCTGTCAATCACTTCTCTGGCTTCTATTCGCCCCCACACTCCCGGAATGATGCTTCGCAGTTCGCACTGCTTTTTCCTAACATCAAGAGTCGCACCACTAATATAACACTATTCCGGGCTAAAAGATATTGACGCTGGCACCCGACCATAGGCGAGAAGCCATCGGCTCTCGTTTTCTTTCCTTTTTCCCTTCTCTCATCGATTCTTTTAGACTGCTGTATAGAAAAACAATCCAGACAACTCTCTCATTCAGTCTTAATACTATCCACACCCATCTTACTATCATCCAAATCAATTTCTTTGATCAACCTCTTGTTATAGGCATATAGTCTAACCTTCTTGAGGTCTTCGGAGAACACTGCAGTCCGCAAATGCGGCTCGTAGGCAACTATAGGCATGTCGCAGTCTTGTTAGCTAGATAGGCGAAAATAACATACACACACACACACACACACACACACACACACACACACACACACACACACAAACATCCAAGCTAGAGCAAGGCGGACTTTCACTTACCACGATGAAAGTTCATATCACGGCGGCAATCAATCACCATCCAGTCCCTCAGGAACCCCTTCGAATGCAGCCAATGATACCGCCCCACGCCATAGAACGCAGTCAGTTGCTCAACCAGATCTTGGCCGTTCGTCACGATTTTGATTGCCCAGCGCTGCCGGAGCACAAGGAAGTCAGGTCGGTTTTCAACGGGGTCCTACTCGCTGGAAAGATCTCCCCATGGCCCGACGATAGACCACAGGCACCGATAAAACTCGTCCACAAACGCCGTGTCTTTCCCCCGATCTTTGTTGCCGTAGCCGGGATGCTGTTCCCGGAACCGCCTGCCCAGACGTGTCGGGGAAATCGCCGATAAGACCCCCTCGCACAGGTCAGCAAGTCTTCCATATGCCAAATGGGCAGATATCACCTCCTCGTTGGCCTGAATGGTCGCCAACGTGGACTCGAAATGTCTAGTGGTTAGCTAGGTTAGTATGTGATAGTCACGTCCGCACTTGTAAGACGGACAGTGGATTGGGGCTTTTCCGTCGCGTGCACCTACAGGGCCTGGAGTTGGGTTGGAAATACACAGATGAGGCCTTCGTGTTCGTTCTCGTCCAGGTACAGCCAGCCTTCGACAAGGCATTGGAACAGGGCTTCATCATGGGGATCAAACTTGATATATCCCTGCGCAAGAACCACCCGCAGCACTCTCAAGGCCGTTTCCGCGCCTTGTCCGTGTGGGAATATCCCTTTGATCGCAGACTGAGAAAAGTGCTCTATCATATACTCGCGACCCCGTATACTCCTCCCCAACTGACTGTATGTAATGGGATCATCATCAGAGATGGCTCCGACAGACTGCATCTATGTAATTTGCAGACTCCAGATTAGTCCTGTACTATGTGCGGGCATCAACTTCGAGAACACCCCACCATACCCTTAATATGTAGTCCAGAAGGACTCGGGTAATCCCCGGGTGCCCATTCGTGAGGCCGAACAACACGCCCCGTTTGTCGTCATCCCATGAAAGTCGCCGTCTCGCTACCGATAGAGCGCGATCAACCACCTCGTTATGTTCGGCTTGGGTGTAATAGAGGCACGCACTGTGTGGTGAATCCAGGTAGCCATTAAGTGTTACTCGGTTTGCTTTGGAGCAAACTTGTGGAACGGCGGCGGGCTGAGGAACATGGAAGAAGATGTTCCCATAGGCTGGGTGGCCACTTGTGGTAAACAGATAAAACCTAGGCCTCGTGGATGCTCCGTAGAATATGTTTGATTTCCAAAAGTCTGTGTAAAAAAACGTCACGTCGGCATTGTCGATGATGATGATGGCAGCGACGGAGTCCAGGCTTTGACAGGTTCGTGGTGCAAGCTGTCTCTTCCAGCACTCAAGCAACAGAAACTGTGTGAAGTCACCCTCGTTCATCAACCCCTGAAAGAGGGACGCATTCACGTGCAAGACCTTGACTCTTTGCCGCAGAAAGTAGTTGTATAGCTTTTGTGACAGCACCGTCTTTCCGGTTTTCGGGGCTCCGTTGATAAGGACAAGCTTCTTCCTGCGGCCGATTGCCGCAACGCGCTCCACTGTCATGCTTCGGTCGCAGATGTCGGGGGTGAATTCGAAGGGGACGTTCGGAGTTGGCTCATCCGAGGTCTTCACGGGCTCCTCGTCGCTGACGGGATCTTGAAATGGGGTCAGCCGATGCCAAACGAGCCATTCCTAAGAAAACTACTCACCCTGGGCAATCACATGGTGAAATTCAAGGCCATGTTTGCAGTCATTGCATGGGCGGAGGGAAAGCTTCCAAGGACCACGCAAGATGCAGCCACAATCCACCGGCCCGTCTTCCGTGTCGACCAGAAACTGGCAGCGGAACATTTTTCGGGACTTGGTTTAAGCTATATAACTGATGGAGGAATGTTTGTATCACTGTTGATAAATTGACTTCGTGGATTATAGGTACAGCATAAGATCTTGAGGCTGAATATGTGGTTGTGAAGAAGACAAAATCCAGATTCGCAGACGCAAAATCACACAAGATCTCAATTGCAGGTCGACTATCTCACTTCCTTCCTCCCTACGGATTACAACATCCAGTCTTCCTGCCGTTGCTGTCGTTTGAATCCGGAAGGTTGGCACCGGAGAATCAGAATGGCCGTGATGCAGATGCGACCAACTGGCAACAGACGACACGCTGAAATTACCGCGGACATGTCTGGTGCTCTTTACGGAGTACTGGCCGATCTATATCGATGTCGTTCTTGGTTCACGATGTTCGGCCTCTGGCTTGTGTTGTGTAGGGCACATATACCACCAAGCTAGAAGCTAGAAACGAAAGAACATTCCACGCCAACTGTGCCCTTAAACTGGGGTCGTCCCATTCATGGCTCTGTATCCCCCTAACCCTGCCCTAATGGCAAGTTTTATGGCCGGCTGTTCTCCATTTCCACCCCCTGAACTTGTCCCTCGCGTGTCCTGAATTCTATGTGGGCAGCCTAGAACGTCGCGCTGGTCCGCTACCACGCCCTGCCTCACCTACGCTAATGGCTTCCCCAAGAAATCAATAGTCTGGTGGTTCTATCAGAGATCCTTCATTCCAGTGAATAACTGAACTATGCGTACTAGTGCGGTGCGGCGACGCCGTGGTGGTGGTCTATGTCTGGTAGCGGGCGGAACTGCTAGGGTTAGGGTTGGTGTACCGGTATTACTGTGCCATATATCACAAGGGAACAGAGACTTTGGGTGTAATATTCAGAGGTCTCAAGCAAGATCGGGTATAAATACAGAAAACTCCCACAGCTTCTGATTTCAACTGCTCATACTATTCATACAGGGATCATCTTTACAGTGCTGCACCGGCGGTGAGACTAAGCGATATCAAGGCAAACGGCCTGTTTAGGTGCGATGCAATAATTATTCTCACGGTTGAGGACCCTAGGAATCTGTATGGCAAAGCCAGCGGACGGGGATGGAAGCCGTTGATGAGATGATATTGCTGTAGACACGCCCCTGCACGCCGTGCTGATCCACAGTATTACGAGACAAGTTCCGGCACACAACGCTACTCGGAAATATAAAGGCCTGAGCCGGCGCTGAACCTCGCAGTCCGGGACATGAACGTTGTAGCTCTCTTGCATGCCAATCGCTGTGACGTGGTTAGGCGGACTGGGGCTTCGTATTCTTCGACATGGACTTGCATCTTATTGGGCGGCGTCGCAGAGCTGAGAGGCACGATGGGCAATAACTCGGGGTCTAGACGGGAGCTGCAGGATGAAGAAAAAAAAAATCTGTTCTGCATGCACCTCGTATCTGCGCTGTTCCAAAGCTTTCGTTCCTCCTTTCCCCCTTTCACGCTTGTGGTGTCTTCTGCATGAGCTCTCGGGAGTTTCGGTGAAGATACCCTTGGTGGACGTGTCGTATCGGACGCGGTTGGATTGTGTGAGAATTTGAAAACTGTTCAGGTCCGTAATAGCCGTATTATGCCAGCCTGCCGGAGAAGTCAACGACTTATCAGACGAAAGGGATTTCAAACTTATCCCACACTCGTTTGCTGCTTGCCCCCATTTTCTCCGGCAGCAGAATGCAACCCCAATATACTGGAGTACTTGCCCACGCCAACACAATTTCGGCTCAATCATACCGCGCACGCGGCTCTGTGCCGGCCAAGTATCAGAATGAGGATGGCAATATATATCCCGCTTACTGTAATCGTAGGGTGGACGAAGGTGGGATGGCAATATATCGCTAGTGGTTGCGCGCTCATTCGGGGATATCGTCGCCATCTCAACGAGCCGAGAACAGTTACACAGAGTGTGGTTGCTTGGTCTATCAGCGTGACCTGTTTCGGCCGCCTGCACGCAATGCAAAACAGCCAGAGCCTCAGAGGTCCGAGATTGGCCGGCAGCCACACAACGGGATCCGACTTGATAGTTCGAAGTCCACATCCGTCGTCATTGAGGTCGTCACAATGTCCGGGATCAGAGAACTTCATGGCTGGTGTCCAGGCGAGTGATTCAGGCTGTGCAGTTGGGCCATGCCATCCAATGACTGGCTATTCTCCCCACAGTCTGGCCGGATTTTGTTAGCCGCCACAACGTCACGGAATCAGGAACAAAACAATCAATGAGTTCCGCCATGGGATAATTAACACAGAATGAAATATGAAGAGATAGAAATCGGCGGTAAAGGGAGATGAGAAACGAAGGCTATCACGAAGACAGAAGAAATATCAAGATGTCTGAAGGTCAGGTGATCCGATTGAATATGGAAAGTGCGATCTGGACGCAAACGAGGCAAGACTGGATAGTTGAATGTCTCACACGGACAAGTATCTCGGCTATGCGAAACACCGCAAAAAGGTACACCACGGCGATGGAAGCACCAATGGCCTTACTGCAAAAACGAACACACCGATATATGCATAATGTGAAGATACCCTCACCCGGATTTGTTGTTTGCTTTGGTCGAGCCCTCACAGAATCGGTTGGTAATGGCCATCGTTTGTGTCTCGCCGGAACTGTGCGCGGAGAGAGCATTGTTTGAATCACGTAGTAGTGGAACAATTGATGAAAACAGACTTCAATTGATTTCTTAGTTATGTTAGGACTAAGTTTTCTTCTCCCTTATTCCGGAACAGGAAATGTTAATATACATAGATTATTATTAGGGGTAAATAACTAATTAATTCTATTAATAAGTTATTATAGGGTTAGGGCTTCTACCTTATATCGATTACCTTCCTTCTCTTACTCCCCTTTAATCGATATAAGGTAGACGGCGTCGTACGGAGGTCCTATGTTAGTATCTATTAACGCCTTCGTTAAACGTAAGAATATAATAGGGGTTACCGGTTTAGTGAATATGTCGGTAAGTTGTTTAGTAGTGGGGACGTATACCGGAGTAATAAGGCCTTCGGCGATTACTTAACGAAGAAAGTAGAAATATATTCGGATATATCGGGATCTACGTTATATTTTATTAGAGGATATAAGTGCGATCGCACTCTTATTATCGTAGAAGAGTATTATATTAGTATTATACTTAATTTCTATTAGGAACTAGTATATCTATATAGTATAGGCGGTAGTATCGGAAGTAGTAATATATTCCGCTTTAACGGATAATTTAGCGATAACCTTTTATTAACGAGATACCTAGGCGACTGGGCCACCGTTAAAGAAGAACACGTATCCTATAGATAAGCGACTTATTTTCGGGTAGTCGGCCTATATAGAATCATAATATATATAAATAAGGAGTTTCTAGGCCGTATCGGGATTAGGACGTTTAGTCGGCGCGTTATAGTAAATCCCTAAGGATTTATAGTTAGAGAGATACTATAGGAGTCGTCTAAGTCGGTACTAATCTAAGAGTATTAGTAAGGATAGTTACGATAATAAATCTAAAATAGCGAACGATATATCGGGGCGTATTATAATACCGAGGTAGTTAAGTTATCTAACGATATATCTATAAAGGGGGGCTTTATACTTATCTAGTAGTAATCTAAGGTAGTATAGGATTTCGTTATTAATAGGTCGTAGTTTAGATAGTAAATTATAGGGCCTATAATTAGAGAGGTCGACCTCTTTAAGGATATCGTTAAGATACGATTATTACGAGAGCTTAATATATTCTCCCTAAATATCGAGACGGACACCTAGTAGCTAATAAGGTAGGCCTTAAAGGTCGACGTTAAGGTAAGATAGGAGATCTAACTCGAATTTATCTAGTATTAATTTAATCGGGGCGGTATAGAGGAAGTTATCGATATATATATAGATAATTATTTTTATCTTAGGGTAGTAGTAGATAGCTAGGTCTAAGACTAGTCGCTTAAACCCGAGACTAGAGAGGATAGCATATAATCGTTACTACTACTATCGAGTACCTTACTTAAGCCTATATAGGGCTCTATTAAGCTTAATAATATACCTATTAGGTACGGAGATATTACGATATTAAAGGTATACTCGGAGTATAGAAGGGATCGAAAAGTAAACGTCTTCGTCGATAAGACTATAAAGGTATACTATAATCATATCGAGTTATCGGGATTCCTATCCGAGGTGTGATAAGAGAGTAACGACTATTCTCTAGCTATTAGTCCTACTCGTATAGGCTACGGTATTAAAGTAATCTATACCGTAGACTTATCGGTCGCCTCTAGCTACTAATCTAGCCTTTAGCTTTACCTAGATTCTAAACTAGTTTCGTTTAGTCTTATAGACCCACTTCGAAGGTAGTAGTTTTATATTCGTAGGAGCGGGTACGAACTTAAAAATATCCCTAGTAAAGAAGTTATCGAACTCCTTAAACATAGCATCGGTCTAGCCTTTTTTATTAAATTTAAGGGCCTATTTTACGGAAATAGGGTCTTATATATAGTTAAGCATAACTATTTCGTCGGGCTCGTTAATATCGGGCGTAGTATATATTAATAGTTATTTATAAAGGTAGTTATAAAGTTTCGTAGGGATATATTCGTAGATCTTAACGCTATTAGATTTAATAATTTTATTAAGTACTAGTATCTATACTAAGTATAGATAGTAGCTAATATAGCTAAGTAGAACTCCGGGTAAAGCGGGGGTATCTAATTTAGAACGATAGAGTAAACGGCGTTTAGCGTCCGTAAGAGTGACGACGTAATAAGCGCTAATAGTTCGGAAGTATTTAATTATTAGAATAGGTAGATATAGTATAAAATATTTATACTATATAAGGGCCGGGGGCGTCGAATTAGAGGGGTTCGTAGGCGAGATATAGTTTATTATATTGAGAATTAGGGTAAATATTAGGTCCTATATTAGTCCGGAAAGTAGATTAGAGTTAGCTATAATAAGACGAACTCGATAGATAACTTCCTTAATATATCGTTTAATAAAGCCGTTAAATACTAGTCTATCTACTAGGCTTATAATTAGTTCGATTCCTTTTATAGAGTAAAATTTTCGTAATTTTCTAATCTTAATATCGGTACCGTTATTAGATATTAGGCGTTTTAGTATTACTCCTATCTAATTAATTAATAAAATAATTTAATCGATAATATCCTAGCTAGCTATTTTCTTTAATACTCGAATAGGTACGCCCTACTTTATCTTAGAGTATTCGTTAACTAAAAGCTAGAAATATTAACGGTCGGACTCTAATTTATAAATTATATTACTAATATTAACGTATAGCGTATATATAGGTCTAGGTAAGGGAATACGAGCCCTAACTAGATTTCGTTCGGTAGCCTTAGATAAGTTATAAGAGTAATAATAGAAAGAATCGGGGATCTTTTAGGAGGATAATTAGGTTTTAGGAAAATATAAAAGAATTATACGAAGTAATTAAGGTAAATAGTATAGTAAGCGATTATATATAGTATTTATACTAGTATATATAATAGGCATCGATAAATCATTAGCTAGGATAAAACGAGTAGTAAGGCTACTAATATTAAAATAATTTACGGTAGACGCGAGAGGAATATAAGACCTAATTATAAAGAATTTATTATCGAGTATCGAGATATACTTATTATTCTACTAGAGTTAGTTACTATATAGTCCGTTTTTACCTTTAAACTCTCTATTTATAGCTAGTTTTCTAAGTCTCTTAACTCCTAGAATATTATAAGGGGAGTCCTCTAGTAGTTAGATATCGTAGAGTCGTATAGGGGTAGAGAGTCTAGTAATAAGTTAAACGTCTCCTCTTTTAGTAGACTCGACGATTCCGCTAGCACATTTTAAAGTCCTCTTTTCTTTAATAATCGTCCCGGGAACGAAGAAAGACTCGGATATAACGGAATAGATAGATACGCCCGAGTCTACTAACTAGCGGTTATTCACATAGCTAAGAAAGTTAGCGTTAGATAAAGCGATAGGGATATCTAATATCTACGTACTATCATTAGTAGTGTTATTAGCTTCCGTTTCGTTATCTCGGTAGTTACTACCGTTAGTAACTATAGAGACCTTTATTTTATTTACGTTCGAACTTCCTTACTTACGCGGGGCGTAGTAATCGGCAGCTAAGTATCTAGGCTTTCCGTAGTTATAGTAGAGGCGAGGGGGTCTCTTCTAGGGGTTAGAGGTACCGGTAGTAGTATTAGTATTAGTAGTAGCTACTAGTATTATTATAGTAGTAGTAGGGGTAAACGTCCGCTTACCGATATTAGGAATAGGGGGTATTCGGTATTAGTAGGCTAATAACTCCCGGCGAAGGAAAATAGTCATAGCCTTAACTCCTCTAGTAAGAAAGACTTAATTAATCTAGGGGAGTAGCTAAGGGTAAAATCTTATAACTAGATTACTAATAGTAGAGAGCATCATTTCCTCGGGTAAATTAATACTAGAGATCGAAATCTTAAGGGATAGGGCCTCGTAGTAGGTAAGGAATTCCGCTAGGGTTTCCCCTTTCTAGAATCTTAAACCTCGAATTTACGATATATACTTAGTATAAATTATAGTCGAGTCGCTAAAGAGTATATCTCTAAGGTTAATATAAGTAGTATATAGGGAGTTAGACGATAAAACGACCTTCTAGGGGAGGTCTAAATAGGCGTCACGTATTTTATCCTAGATAAATACTTAAACTCTAAACGGAAGTAGATTTATCTCTTTAAACGTTATAACCTCTAGTTATCGGAGAGTAAGGGCGAGAGATATAGACTAGGATATCTACTACTTAAGGGACGATAGACGTATATCGTCTCTAATATTAAACTTCTAGTATTTCACATTAGCGAGAGATAGGTTTTACATCTTCGCGGTACGGGCATCAATACCCTAGGGGGGCGGTGTTAATATATTAATATCGTTCTCTTCGGTAGAGTAGGGAATAGTGGGATCGTTAGAGTAGGGGGGGATAGTAGGGTTAGGCTCGTGTATAGTGGTATTAGGAGTATTAGTATATTCTTCGATAGGAAGAGGTGTTAGTTAGTCGATAGAGAATAGGGTGGGGTAATTAATTACCTTATCTACGGATTCGAGGTAAGTAGATACGGCTAATATAGGGGAAGAATTCTCAATTAGGGGTGGGTTAGAAGGGCCACTAGCTCTATTACTAGAGGCCGTAGTGGGACGAGCGTATAAGGGTAAATTAGATATCACATAGATAGTATATATTACAAAATATTACATAGTAGTAACGAGCGCGGAGGGCTCATAACCTTTAAATCACGTAGTAGTAGAATAATTAATAAAAACAGACTTTAATTAATTTCTTAGTTATATTAGGACTAAGTTTTCTTCTCCCTTATTCCGGAACAGGAAATGTTAATATACATAGATTATTATTAGGGGTAAATAACTAATCAATTCCATTGATGAGTCATCATAGGGTTAGGGCTTCTGCCTTACATCGATTGCCTTCCTTCTCTCACATTACACACAACTCATCACAACACCCTAAAACCTCGGCCGAAGAAAACGACACAAACAAACCCAACCGCGGGCGGCCTCAAAAGGCTAAATATTCACCTAACCGGAACAAGTCGTCTATTAAAGCCACTAAAAACCACCGCATGATGTTTTATCGAGGATATGCATCTAACAGAAAACGCGTGTTGTGTGGCTGAAGCTCTGGTACTTCCAAGGGACTTGCTCGTGGACGGGTTTCCTCAGCCACACTCGCGTCTTTTTTGCGGTGGTCTGCGCCTCTTCAATTGCAAATGCGCAGGTACTGTCGTGGTACTACGGACTTCGTTTGGCCTTTTTTTTTGCCGCCAATTCCATGGTCACTGATATCACCAGACTTTGCCATGAAGCCAAGATTTGAAAGATGATCGATGTTTATTTTTAAATCTTGTTGTTTTGCTTATTTTAATCTGCAATTCCTCTCGTTCTTTGTGTGTTGTTTATTTACATCAATTCATTCTTTTTGCTTTGCTCTATACGTGTTTTGTGTTTTGAATATCTGTCGTGCTCTTTTCATTCTTCCTTCATCCCACAACAATCACCTCAGAACGGCTAAAGAAGTTATCGTTATCCTAAATTGTGCGAATCTTTGTCCCATAATCCATTGAATCCTACCCGAAAGTCAATTCTAGTATTACTAACTTGTCCTATAGGAGTCGTTTCCTAAATCTCACCTACCCCGGGGAAATCTGTTCCGATCTTTCCCCCAACGGCGCCGCAATGCCGCCGTCCCGCTCGAGCTTGGGCCTCCGCACGCTGCAGTGGTTCGTGCGTGCCATCCAGCTCGCCTGTGCCGTGATCGCTCTCTCGATCTACACCTACTTCCTCGTGGCTCTGCACACCCACGGCTTCTCCATCCCGACCCGCGTGCGCGCCGTCGAGGGCATCGCCGGCGCTGCCGCCGCCTACACGCTCTTTGCCATTGCGCTGCTGTTCTGGATTTCCGGCCGGACTTTGACGTCGTTCCTGGCCATTGTGTTCGATACCGCGTTCATTGGCGCGTTCATCTACGTCTCCACTGCCAACAAGGCCGGAGCTTCGTCATGCTCGGTTGAGCCGGTCCACACCGTCTTCGGCTCCGGAGCTCCTGGCGACAAGGTCGACGATGAGGATCGGGGCGGCTTTGCTGTCCTCCCGTCGTATCAGGATGCTTGCCGTCTAGAGTCCAGTGTCTTGGGAGTCTCGATCATTGCCATGTAAGTTCTCTTTGGAACTGACTTGGCTTTCATGGGGGGATTGTGCTAACTAACCATCGTTCTCTCTGCTAGTTTCTTCTTCGTGTTTTCCATCCTCCTCGAAGTCCGCCTCGGCCGTCACCACCAGAAGGAGAAGCGCTTTAGCAAGGCGTCGCAGCTTCCTCTGGTCCCCCCCGCCGGTGGCTACATTCAACCTTCGCAGCAGATGCAGGAGTCCACGGACTACAAAGGAACTGGAGGTGGCGGTGGTGGTATCTTCGGATGGTTCCGCCGGCGTCGTGCGCCTGGATCGACGGCTGACTACGAGAACATCCTGCCGACCCACCCGCACCCCGATGAGCTAACCTCCCGCACTCCTCAGCCCACCGGCCTGGCTAACGACTCGTACGATGCCTACGGCACCCCGAACCAGCGCGGCGAGATGTACGCCAGACAGGCAAGCAGCGACAATGTGTCGCCCATTGAGTCCTCGTTCCACGGCGGCGGCCTTGCCGATGACCGCAACAACTATCTGGGCTCGCAGCGCCGCACCCAGTACGACTCGCAGGCTTACAACCGATACGACAGCCCCGCCCCGAACCAGCCGGGCGAGTACATCGAGCGACAGGCCGACAACGGCTATCCCGTGCACTACATGATCGGAGGTGGAGCCAACTACATCCAGCCGTACGACAGTGAAGCATCCGCCCCGATGTATCAGGGTTCCGCTGGTTACGGCCAGTCCGCACCCTTTGGCGGCATCAGCTCCGAGGGAACATACGGCGTTCCGGCCCCGGTTGCTTCGGCCCCTTCGCGTCCCCCTCGCGGCTACCAGTACGGCGATGGGACCTACGATCGGTCGTAATCTTTGAAGTTTTGTCTCGCTCGAGCTCTGGTTTCTTTTTTTCCTTTCTGTGTGTGTGTTATCAAATGGAGACCACTACACAATTTGTACTGCATAGCATGCGGCTTTCGTGGCCACACTCCGGCGTTTACCACTTGGGATTGATGTTTTCGCTTAACGAGGAATGACTTGCATCTGGGATTGAGGGTGGTTGGACCCAAGGAGTTTTTGTAATTTTATCATTAGGTGTGCGAGAAAGGGATTACTTGTCTCGTCAATTTCCTTCCTGTGCAGAGTTCCCCAGGCCTCGTTCATTTTCACATGCCACGAACCTTTTGGTTCTCGAATACAATTGACTTTTTCACATGTTTAATTAAACTACTCTTGACTTCCTCCCGTTTCTTTGGAATTCCCTGTGCCAACCCGACTAACCCCAGGGCCCTTCAAAACCCGCGCTATGTCCCACCCCAAGCGCGGGCTAAACGACGGTGTTACCACATCCGGAACGGTCACTTACGCAACCACCAAGCTCCCGAAAGACCTGGCCCATCCGGTTCCGTCGATGGAGAAATACACGGGAACGACTGCCAAGGCAAACCGGAGGACTTTACCGTGACAGCTGATGGGGCGGATTCTTCGCTCTGTGAAGTCTGGAGCTACCCGTGCTTGGGGCCTTGTCATATGACGACTCTTCACGGCACGCAAGCAAGTGACATAACGATGACGTCGATATGCCCCGGTCCATAGACCGGGGAAAACCGAGTCGGGGAAAGATGACAACGTTTTACGTGGCGGAGAGACGCAAGCAGCCTTCTGTGAACATCGGCTTAGCTTAATGCCAGAGGATGGACCCTGAAGACGGCCTGGCTGTCCATTCTCGCTGGAGGAATCCTGTTGTGTCTCAGTTGAGTTGGCGAGGGCCGGATTTGGCACGTTCTTGAGCCTTTTGGGTTCCGAGTATCCCTTCCCCGGAACATGAGAGAATGAAATGGAAAAATAGGGATATTGACAGCCGTAGGGCTCTGTTCCTCTCTGGTATGCGGAGATGTGTCTCAGGTGGAGAGCTTTTGATCACGATGACCGATGACATCGAGATTCGCCGGGTTTGCGATGAGCCGCATGTGAGACTTGTCCTTTGCGGAGCAGATCTGTCCAAGGCCTGGAAGCTCTGACCTACGCACAAGTGTCTGCGGCTTAGCTGGCCAAGCTCCTGCGCCAGTGGCCATCTTCCGACCTGAGCCGTGATGGATGAGTGCATTAGGTCACCAGCACAGTTTCTGTCCGCAAACGTCATCCTTCTGTATTGCAGCCAGCTAGACAGCTCCCCCACTATGGGCTCAACGGGCTCGATCCAGATGTATAAAAAGATGGGATTCCTCCATCAATCAGGTCAAATAATTCTCATCTCTCTCTCTCTCATCATCAACAACAGCTTCATCAACATCATCACTATACTTCAACTTCCATTTTCTACCAAAATAACCAACCTTATAATCCTCCTTTACCACTTCAATACCGCCAAAATGGAACAGGCTAAGCAAGTGTTCAACCAGGCCACCGAGAACATCAAGGGTGCTGCCGCCGGTGCCAACAAGGAGCAGAACAAGTCCACCGCCAAGAACCCCGACGCCTCGGTCGGCGACCGGTATGTTCTACGGCCCATGATCCCCTAAGCTGAATATGCTGAAGCAGCACACTGACATATTCCCTCCCTAACTTCTAGTGCTAAGGCTGCCGGCAATGCCGTAAACGACCAGGCCAAGCAGTGGACCCACGAGGGCAACGCCGAGGCCAACAAGAAGGCCGCCGGTAACTAAATGGCCGGACCACCCCGAGTCCGGATTCGACAGCCCCGGCGGTGTGATGCCGCCGGCCTCCGCGGAGACTGCAATATCCACCTCGACCGAGCGCCGATACTCGGTCGCTTCCGATGACTCTGGTCGCTTCAGCGTGACGGAGTCGGTGTGTGATGACGGCGTCTACAAGCTATATAGGATGGAGAAGCGTCATAGTTGTCTTATCTGATAATATACCGGGTGTTTTCTAGATTAATTCTGGTGTTTGCCAACTGCCTCGTGTGCAACTGTGATAATGAATGCCTCATATACCGGGTGTTTTCTTGATCAAAACTGGCGTTTGCCAAGACGCCTTCATTTTATCTTGAACTGATGTTACCGTGACTTTCGTTACTTCCGACTGGGCTCTAATATGCGATCGGGAATTAGGGTTGCTCACGGCATTAGGGTTCCCAACAGAAACGCGTCCTGTGATACGCGTATCCGATTGATTGAAAGAAGCTTTCGTTGACAAAGCCGCCGGGCGTTCGGCATCTACAACTTCACCGTTAATTCTCGATCAATTCCTGATCAATTGACATTTAGAAACACTTGAATATCTTTCTTCGAAGCTTTATTGTTGCCCAATATAGCCAAATCTCATTTGTACGTATTGAAACCGGCGTGGAATCGGGGCGGGATGGCATGTCCGGGCATCGGAAACTCAACATTTCAGGGGCTTAAGCTTCCGGCTTGTATTATCACGGGAGGCTCTGAAATGTGGGAGAAAGATATACACTTCCGATGTCAAACACTTTAGTCTCACACTTTGAATTGGTGCCTTACTCGTTTGCCGATCCGGTGCTGCACAGTAGGAACCCTATCCAGAAGACGACCATTACTTACTCCCTTTGCTCTCTCAACTTTAAGAATCTCACCGCCAAGATGTCGACCCTCGAAACCCTCAAGGCCTCGCTGCCTGATGACATATCCGACCCC
This sequence comes from Knoxdaviesia capensis, assembly GCA_001510575.1. Lineage (NCBI taxonomy): Eukaryota > Fungi > Ascomycota > Sordariomycetes > Microascales > Gondwanamycetaceae > Knoxdaviesia > Knoxdaviesia capensis. Next base: position 1,768,309 of record LNGK01000004.1, on the reverse strand, counting down.
GTGACTCTGTACTCACTGGCGGCCGTGTTCTCGCTTCTGTACCTCGGCATTCTGGCCGCCCGCGCATTCCTGCCGGCCAACGCCTCGTCGATGACGCGGTTCCTGTTTGTGTGGCACGCCACCGACGCCGCGTGCCACTTTCTGCTGGAGGGCAGCTTCCTGTTCCTGTGCTTCTTTGTGTCGAAGCCGGAGGAAGAGTTTGCTGAGGCGGCCGCGCGCGGCGACTGGCTGTTCTACCCGACGCCGAAGGGGTGGCTCGGCACCACCGGCCGGGTGTTCGGCGCTGTGGCTGGTGGCGATTCGCCGGTGGCTCAGCTGTGGATGGTGTACTCGAAGGCCGATCGTCGGTGGGCGGGAACCGACATTGTGAGTACTTGAGTGCTCGGAGAATCGTGGTGCTCTGCGCCTTTGTCTTGGAAGGCTGGCGTGTCTAATAAAGCCTAACAACTTGGGCCACCGTTGTCTTCATCTAGGGAGTCGTTAGCCTCGAGCTTCTCACGGTGCTCTTTGGAACGCCCATGAGCCTGCTTATCTGCTACGGACTGGCCAAGCAGAACCCTAACGTGAATGTCTGGATGATCATTCTGGCCACCTGCGAGCTCTACGGAGGTGAGAAGCACCAAACCCGCGTCCATCCCCGGTACCTGAATAGCCACTGACTCTCCACATAGGATGGATGACGTTCGGCCCCGAGTGGCTCACCGATAGCCAGAACCTGGATGTCAGCAACTGGATGTACCTGTGGCTCTACCTCTTCTTCTTCAACGCCGTGTGGGTGGTCATCCCGCTGTACGTGATCTGGTACGCCAGCGGCAACATCTCGCGCGCCTTCAAGGCTGAGGCAACCAAGGCAAAGCTGCGTTAAAGATATACCTTCCCAGGCATGACGAGCCGCTGTTTCTCGGGCAGGCTATCTGCTTTCCTGTTCTTCTCCGGTATCCCTTCGCACTGATGTCCTTGACCAGTGTACAGCCGGACGATATGCGGAGGAGCACCCGACTACCCCGGGAAACAATTTCAGCAAAAAATACCCGCGTCACGGGAGAGTGACGATAGATCAGCGGTGAACACCATATTAGCTTGTACTTTTTCTTATACATATAGAAGTTGACGATAGTCGGTGTCTTGAACCAACATGCTGAGGCCAACACCGGGCTCACAGCGGAGATGAAACGGATGTGATTGTAAATGCAGACTATGGGTGATATCTTTGTTATCATATAACTGACACTGCCATCCTAGAGCACATCGATGATGAATTGTCTATTTCAGCTGAACTTTTCTCTTTGCGATTAGTCACGATCATACACATAGGAGGCAGCGCACAGCAATCGTCTATGGAGAAAAGGTCATCCAGCTTGTTTTCCATAGACGATCTTCTCGCGAGTATCCCCGGGGCATATTCATGCTCAAGAGACAAATGCCATCCAGGTAAAAGGACATAGGAAAGCTACCGGCTGGGGTGAAGGGGAAACCTGAGGGAACGTCAGCCATCAGCCAGTCAGCGCACGGGTGGAACTTCCGCTGAAGGGATTTCTCATCTCTTCCTGTCCGTGATCGCGGGAATAGGAGTGACAACTAACAACGATCGCACCAAGGGCGGACAAATAGAACATCTGGAAAAGAAGCCAGCCGGACAGGCGGCGACACATAGCTATCACGACTTAAGAAGAAAAGGAAAGCAACCAAGAACCAAAATTGGAAGCGTATAGGGATCGGCAGGTCCGATACAGAACGGCTGGAGGAGAAGCCGAAGACATACATTTCTTGGATGCGTACTATACAGTATTCAGGTCGTCTGGCACGGGGCCCGAGACCGTGTTTGATGACGTTGCAGTGGCAGGCGGGAATAAGAACCAGAATGTGATACGCCTGGTAACCACCCCGGGCTTCTTAGGCGTCTTGTCCGGTATGAGACATGGTTGCATACTTGGGTTGAGAAACAACGGTTGCGTCTTGTGCTACGCTATATCTGTGGTAAGAGGGGTTAGGAACCTCGTTTCTGGCCTTGATCTTCGTACTTTAAAATAAATTGGACGTTTCTGTAGAGGAAACAAGCATGCGACTTTATGCTCTGCCAATGTTTACATTGTAGTGGGCGAGGAATCATTTTATCATTTTATATTAAACTTATAATTCCGACAGAATCGTCTTGAAACTAGCGTAGTGCTCGTATATATCGAAGAAGACTATGTAGACCATCGGATGAAGATCCCATACCTACCAGGTAATTGAAGAAGTGATTTGTGTCTATTGTGTGTGTACTGTATGCGATAGTTGAGGGATCTATCAAGAAGACGCCATAAACCCCCGGGTACGAGAGGACACTATCTGTCGATCGAGAAGTGATTGTATGAACGACGGATACTATGAGTATCACAAAGACAAGACGAAGAGTGGATTACGCAGACGATCTCACGAGAGGACTTCAATAGTGTGGCTACATGTATCATACGTTCCAAACGGACCGTACATATTGTTCAGAGCAGGAACATAGCGGCGCCAACCCAAGATAAGCTGCGCTGCATCCAGAAAAAAAGGAAGTGTAGACACTAGTTTCTGACTTTCTCATGTCCGGAAACGACACGGAGACTAGGACATGCCCCCGACAAACAGATGCACGCACAGATGATGGGATTACCATGCCTACAGGATTTGAAGAGACACGTCCAGGAGAAAAAAAAAGACCTATTAAAAAAAGAACTTGACACACATGGTGCTTCATCGTCACCGGCCGTGTCGTTCCCCCGAGTTGCGGGTGATTGAAAATCTCTTCAGATGCAATACAGGGAAAATGTTGGACTTGGCGATAGGTGATAGGTGATAGTCAAAGGTGGAGAGAAGAAGAGGTGGGAGAACGGTCTGGGGAGGCCGAGAGATGTATACTGTAGTGGCCGTCCGGTTCTTGTGCTCTCGTGAAGATGATGCCCCTGGACGTACTTGGAAAGTGCCGGACGATGAAGTGATCAGTTGGTGGCGTTTGCTGGTGCAATCACCTGATGAAGATGGTGGTGACCTTACACAATGGCTTAGTTGCCCATGTTCACCGTTGGAGTGTAGGACCCCACGACCTGAGAACCAGGAGCGGCCGAATCTTCACCTGAACAGAGGAGTCCGCACCAGAAGTGGAGGAACGTGTAGACCCTACAGAGCGCGCTGTATCAACATTACCTCCAGCATACCACTAGATAGAAAAATATTTCTAGCACTGACGACATCACCGTACTCGTCCAGGCTTTACAACCAGAGACAATACAGCCGGGCCCACTATAGGCTATATTCAGCGCACACCAGTTCCAAACGTCGCCAGGGGGCTCGACGTTGGTAAATCAACCGGCCGGCGATCTACGAGTAACTTGACCAGTCCAGTCCATCGTAGACATTCTGCCTTCAGACAATCCTGCGTCAAAGACCAGTTTGTTGTGGATTAAAGGAAAAGCAACACCGCGAAGAACTTTTCTCTCACGCCAATGCCAAGGCCAACTCACATTCAACGTCCGAGCTTGCCAAAGACCGGCTCACACGGACGATCAGTCGCGGAGAAAGACTGAAAGCAACTCCTGTGGTTTGCAGTCCAGACGAAAGCTGAGAAGAGCGCAGGAAAGTTGGAGATGGGAGAAGGGATAGAACGACTGAGATTAGGTTCAGCCTTTGCAACATGTGGTTGCAGTGAGAAAATCGACGATGAGGGCCGAGAAGGATGGGAGAACTGGTGCAGGGGGGTGACTGGTACAGTGGCCGGGATTCATATATCATACTGTGTGATGGTATAGTATTTCGCAGCTGCCGGACAGTCTCCGTACAGTGCATGGTGATATGGGGTTTGTATCATCGGCGCAGGCAAGCACAAAATCGGAGACATGCATATGCTGGATAGCTGACCACGGCGGATTGGAGAATATAGCCAGGTGTTCCTAAATATATCAGCCACAGACGGCCAGTACAAGATGCGCCGTTTGCTGTGTTTTTCGTTTGTAGTAGCACAGCGAGACCGGTGAAAGATGCGCCGATAATCAAATTTCACGATACAGGACGTGGGGAATGGAAAGCGCGACGTTGTTTGCTCTTTACACGTTTACGGAGCACGCTTACATGCATACTGGTGGTTCAGTACAGTACAGTTCTTTGAAGCGCGTTTGGCTCTACGAACGTGAGGAAGGAGCCACCCACCCGCCTTCCTTCCAACACAGCGTGCATGCCTTTAAACTTCTCTCGCCAGCACCTGCCAAAAAGTTTGGCTTTTTTGGTTCCTTCCCTGTCAACGGTTTGCTGCCCCCCCCCCTTTCCAAACCCTCGGACGCCCCGCTCTTTCCCTGGCTTCACGGGTTTGATATGCATAGTGCACTAGTCCAAGTTAGGCAAGAACCCCTGGCTGCATCGCACCTCCTCGAAACTCAATCATGTCGCAGCTTTGCTTCAAATTGTGTGGATTGAAGAAAATTTCCTCCGCCACGTTTATGCTCTCTTCAACTTCTCCTCTTTTTCTTCTTCTTTTCTATCTTCTCCGATATCTTCACATCATTTGTTCCCTGCATGTTCTGGTTCAAGCCAGACGCGCAATGTACCGATACTTCCCATGATACCATGACATATGTAATGAAACATGTACACTGTACTTGACGATGTTCCAGCCCTCCTTTCCTTGGCTCGCCTATCTCTCTCTCTTTTTCCATCACCATCTTTCAGCGAGATGCCAATTATGAGCCCACCGGTTTCCAACTCTTCAGGCCTGTTTGTTCGCGTATGAACCAGCTGATTTTCTCCAAAGCTGGCCCTTCCAGGACAGCGGCGAAAAAGCCAGCGCCAAGCAGCCTCTGATTACTCCCACGACCTGCGAGTTGCATGTTCAGGCCCTCTCTAATCTCCAATGAAAACTAATATGCTGCTATTCGTCCGCCGGCTGGCTGGCAATCTACAGTAAACAGCAGCACTATGCAAACAAGTTGGCTGGTAAGTACTTTAATTTCTGCCCGAATTACACCAAGGTTATCTGGGGTTTAGTGGTGAACTAGTTCCGGGAACCACTGAAGATAGACGCGTTATCGGGCTGTTTGGGCAGCTTAGCAGTGTTCTTGGAAGCCCTTCTTCTTCTAACCTCGATCCACTTATCTATTAGTCCTGCAGATTTGACAGGCCCCTTGCAGCATAGATCGGCTGCCCCCGGCTCTGCGTGGATGCTTGAAGTTGGAGTGACCAGAACGCAGGAAGAAGCTCAGTTACTTTGAAAACAACTCGATGACCCAACCAATCGCCATACCCGTGAACTATGGGAACAAGTACGATACATACACAGGAACTGTCACGGTTGGACGATACGAACACGCAAACTGGGTTCCATATCCCAGAGCGCAATGTACCTCACACACCGGAACACCTCCGAACAGGTACAGGTACCAGACAGGGCCCCCGGAGACAACAGGGTTACTTTGATATCATCGTCACCAGCTGCACCTTTCCACCAGCTGCAATGCCTACCCCTGGCTCGATCGCCGCTTTGGCGGTTTTGCTACTGTCCGGCTTGAACTGGCTCCGCTCTCCAGCCTGGGGCCTCTGTGAACCTGGACCTTTGCCCGCAGTGTTTCCCATAACTCCAGAGTGAGAATCACAGCCATGCCAAAGCCCAAAGCCTCAGACCACACCACGGCACCGCACTTCCTCTTCAGAAACTCCCCTGGTCGGGAACCTTATCCTCGATCTTATATATACCTACGCGTGGGTATAGTAGCAGCCATGGTACCTTGCCGGTGGTGGTGCATGTGGTGACGGTGCAGGTACCGCTTCCCGAATCGATACTAGACTCCCGGACGGCCATAGCTATCTATACGGCTTGGCCCAAACATTTGGCTCTGCTACCCACACTGGTGCGGCTTCTCCCTTTGTGTGTGTGTGTGTGTGTGTGTGTGTGTGTGTGTGTGTGTGCTGAATTCTTTGGTACGGCAAGTCTATCACTCGTTTGGCCTTGGACAGGGCTGATAAGGTGCGGTGCCATTGGGGAAGGCCTGGCTCAGATCTCTTACTTTGTGCTCGTTCTGGAATCTGCTACACTGGCTCCCTCTTCTCTATCATTCTCTCCACTCACCCTTCTCTCCTCCTCTCACTACTTTTCTTTCTTTTCTCTCTTTTCTCTTTTCTCCTTCTCCCTTTTTTTCTTCTCTTATTCCTCTATCCGTCTAGCCTGGTGCGGGTTAGGGATCTGTTTCGTCTGTTCCTTTCTTCATCTCTATGGCCTGAGGCCATCTTCACTTCCTTCTTTCTCTTTTCTTTTCTTCAACTATCTTCACCTTCACTTCTTTTTTTTTGGTCTGCTGGTCATCGCACCCTGGTTTTTATCTTTGATATATTCTTACGTTGTGTTCTTTCGTTTCTTTCCCAACTGCACCGTCGCTATCATCACCGCAGTTACTTCCGGCCAACTCGATCACCAACTGCTTCGATATTGTATAACGACGACTGGATCTGTTGTTCTAACCCGGGGCTTCGAACACCGAGTAACTGACTTTCGCGTGCGCCTATCGTTTACCCAACGACTGATCCGAGAACTGGTATCGACGGCAAAATACTTTCATGGTGGCCGAGGAGGCGTAACCCTCCCTCACTCGATTTTGGCTTGACGCCAATCCACCCCCACCAACAACCACCGCCAACCACCGACGACCTCCGAAATCATGGACGTCTGGGACTGGATAGAGCCGCGGGCGGCGGACGAAGGCGGCCTTTGGACACGACAGTTCACTACCGGCACCGGCACTAGCTTTGGAAACACTGGCGCCGACTCTACCGGCGTCGGCGACGTCTGGGGTAACCGATTTCAGCGAAACTCCACCAGCGCCATCATCAACCAGTTCCGATTCGCCGCGGCGAAGTCGATACGAACCTCCACCATCATCCTTTCAGTCTTCAACGTTCTCGCCGCCTTTGCGACTGCTGCGGGAATCCTGTGGGACTGCTACACCCGCGCAAAGAGAAATGACCCCCGATTCAGATTCCGGTATGTTGGGCTTGAACTCTTAAGCTGGGTTGTTGGGACTGGCAAAATGTACCGAACTAGCAAACTAACACCATGAACATCTAGAATGTCGGGCTTCTCTTTTGTCGGTGCTACCGAGACATTCCCTCTTGTCCTCTCCATCGGCATTGTCGTCCAGAGCACAGTATTTGCTGTGGCTCAGTCGACCGGCCTTCAGGGCATGCTCATCTTGGGATGCACATTGGTCTCCCAACTGATGCTTCCAGGTAAGATATCAATTATTCTCCTTGCACCATCAACCACCCATCCGGTCTGTAATTCTAATCCGTGAACTTCTGTTCCTTTTTCTCAGCGGTATTCATTGTACCGTTCATTCAAGTTATCTTCAGTCTCGAAGTGACCATGCGATCTCTGCGACGACAACCCTTTCCTGTTCGGGGCAAGTGGACTGTGGGCATCTGCGTTGCCATTATCGGAACCCTGCTCTTCGCTAGCTACATCGTCACCCTTTTCGTTCGGCCTCCCAGCTTCTGCTTCGCCTCTCTCTTCTGGTTCCTGCAGAGATGGAAGGAGGGCTGCTTTGGAATTTTCACCGCCGTGACCGTTCTCCTCCTTGTGTCGGCCATCATCGTGTTCACTAAGCTTCACCGGACCCTCGCAGTCGACCCCACCGAGAGAGTGGCTGCTTCGCGCATGGTCTACTACATGGTAGCCGGCTCCATTTCGACTGCCCTCCTTATTCCTTTCTTCTTCAACCTCACCTTCTTCGACCAACAGCCATTCGATCAAGAGGCTTTGCAACTTTCCCTGGTAGCTTCCGTGGTGTCCAACGTGTCGGGCCTGATGACTGGTGGATTGCATCTATTCCTCCGCTCCCGCACGTTGGGAACCATTGGCCCCAAGGCTGGCAAGTACGGAAAGCCGTGTGCCGAAGATGAGCGACAGAGATTCAAGAGCCGCATTCGCCTCTGGAGACCATCCAGCAGCAACAACACCTTCAACGATGGTCAGATCTCGCCTCCCGCTCCGGTGGCATCGGCTGGCGGCTCGCGCAGAATCGATAGTTACGACACTCTCATTGATTCGGAGAAGGCCGACGAAACTGGCTACGAATCCGACGAGAAGAGATACCGCCCTCCTTCAGCCATCAACCCCCTTCGAGCCAACGCCGTTGGCTATGGCTCCGACATTCATGCTCCCGAGCCAGCAAGACTTTCGCCCATGTTCCCTGGAGCCTCCACCCAGCCCGCGAACAAGAACTCGTACATGCTGTTCCCGAACAACAACGGAGCCAGTGCTATGGGCAACGCGTTGGTCAAGACTACCTCGTTTGCCACGCTCCTCCCTTCGACGGCATACAACCCCAACGCTCCCACCAGGTCGACTACACCAGTGGAGAAGCCTTCGAATAACCCTCCCTTCTCACGTATGGTGATGCCCGGCGGCCGACACCGACGAGACTCGTCAATGGCATCGTCGGCTACGGTCCAGATCGGACTGCGGTTCTCCAACGTGGATGACATGCCGCCTCTGAACTCCCGTTTCTTCCAAGACCAGGACAAAGTGTACTCACTCGAGTGCTCGAACCCCAAGGAAGTGATGAAGCGTCCCAGCCCACTCAGCAACACGGACAATAGCGACGACCATAGCGATATGGTCTCGATCTATAGCCAGGAAGACGAGATTCCTATGCTCAAGGCTACGTCTCTCGCTCAGGAGCACGATCACAAGAAGGATGGAGAGATTTGCACACTCAGCCCGGCGGTCTACGACCCGAACGCACCTAACAAGGTGGCCACGCCAACAACACCCAGTCGGCGAGGCGACCTGCTCAGCCCGACTGTTCCCACAACGAAGAAGACGAAGAATGACTGGATTTGAAAAACCTAGACATGGATCCGTGGCCTGTTCTTGTACGTCGTCGTTGAGCTGTCTTATTTTTATACGACATTTTGTGTCCCTCTGTGCGTTCGGGCTCTGGAGGACGGGGTCTTTCAAGACTATGGCGTTTCTCTTTTTTTTTTCTTTTTTTTTTTTCGTTTCTCTAACTCTGCATGAGTGCTTGTGCGTGTGTGTGTGTCTCTGTGTGTTTGGGCCTTTTTACCGGTGGGATGGTTTCTTTGAAGCGACCGAAACGGAAACTTCACCTGTGATCCTCCCCCACACGTTTTCTTCACTTTTTGTCCCTTTTGTTTTATTCTTGGAGCTCAAGAGCGCGTAGACCACACGCATGTCCGACGTTTTTTCCCTTCTTCTTTTTCTTCAATGGGGGTGGTGGGTTATCTCCTATGGGCTATCTGCTCCTGCTTTTTTTTACTTGTCATGTTTGTTGATGTCTGAACTTGTTTTGGTTTTCTGGTGGTTTCCCCCCCTCTTCGGTGGCTGGCTGGGTTTCCCATACACGCACTCTCTTTCCTCTCACTCTTTGTCCTTGACCGTACTCCAGACAGTCTTCACTTATTTTCTTCTTTTTCTTTTGTCTGATTGGGTGTGGAATGAACGCGGTCGGATGACGGAGGAGATCTACTTGGAGGAGATCTACTTGGAGGAGACTGGCTGGTGGCAGATATTCGATGGAGCTTGCCTCTGTCCTATTTCTATCAAGCCGCAAAGAATCGTTGGAGAGTGCGAGTTGGATCTAGCCGAGACGGCTTTGTGGGTGGTGGACGCTGCTCGTTTTTGACGTACAGTTGGATTTTGATCGAAACAACCGGGACGGAAATGGGGAAGAGGGCCTTTCTTTTTTTTTTTTTTATTGTTTTCGGACTGCGATAAAGCTTGGTTTTTTTTCTTACGCCTCCGACTTCCCCAACCCACTTACTATTACCCTTACCCACCTTTTTCTTCTACGATTTCCTTTCCCTTTATTTCCTTATATATTGATGTTTTCTCCTATATCTTGATGTCTGAAGTATGTCTCTTGATTTTGCTCTGGTGGTCTAGTCTAAACCGCGCGACTTTGTTGGCTGTGTCCAGATTCCCTCTCAACTTGAAGGAGGCTACACTGGCTGATGTGAGCTTGGAGAGGGATCTTGAAGAGAGTGTAGATGGATCTTGTATGATTGAGTCGTATGAAGGGCAACAGGGCTTGAATATGGGAAGAGTGCACATTAGGGCATCTGGGTGTAGACTTGCTTCCAGACCTGGCATCAGCTGCGATGCGGGTGATTGAGGGTAGAGTTTGAGAGCAGCTTTCCAGCCAAAGGCTACACACCACAATCCGGGTACAGAATGGAATTACCACAATAAGATCGAGAGACGAACATATACATGGGAGAACAGAATGAAGAGAGAGAAAAAAATGCATTGACGGATAAAAAAAGGACTGCTATGAAAATCTTCCAGAACACCAGAACTCTTTAGGTTGGCCACGCCCGGCCCACTGGAATTGCAAAACCGAAGAAAGTCCAAACGCCGCCCATGAAGAAAATCGAACGTCGAAACATGTGAAAACGAGCCGAGGACCCAGTAGAGTCGGACGGATGAGATGCACTGGTGGGGTAGAACAGGCGAGCGCATCACACTGTTTGACTGAACAAGCTACCACCACCCGCGCATCTCGAGAAGAGGGAGGGGGGGGAAATCGTGTTTAATGGGCCTTGCGGATCATGACGGCCCGGCGCCGCAGCTCCCACTTCTCCCAGGCGGCATGAGAAACATCCTCCTCAACCACAAGGTCGCGCAGGCGGATCCAGCGCGCAAGGGGGAGCTCCAGGGCCCAGGCGAGGAAGCCCGACGAGCGCATGAAGCCGGTGACGAGGAACCAGCCCAAGCCGCAGACCAGGCCGGCCGACCAGCCGGCGACGACCTGGCGAGGGGTGTGGTACTCGAGGTAAACACGGCTGATGGCAACGGCGACAGCCAGGGTCAGGGTGACCGCGGAGACCACCAGGCGGAAGGTCAGCGGCCAGGTGCCGGCGGCGGCAGACGCGGGGGTCTTCCGGGGCGGGGCATCGTCGTCGCGAGGACGCACGGGCAGGGCAGCGCGCGGGGCAGGGCCGTGGCGAACGAGGAGGAAGAGTACGATATACAGGCTCCAGAACGCGGCGAACTGCGCATGCGACGACGGCATGCCGTAGCCGCTGCCGTGCAGGCGGGCGGGGCGCTCCTCCTTGATGAAGCGCTTGAGCGCAAGGTTCAGGAGCTCGCACACCAGCTGGCCGACGAAGGCCAGGCCGATCTCGACATCGCGCGAGGCGAGGATCAGAGTAGCATAGGCGACGCACAGGAAGTGCGGGACAAGAGCCAGGAACGCACAGACGTGCGAGATGGGATCGGAGGGGTCCTGAATGGGAGACAGGTTCAGGAAGTTAGTATGGTTGGTTGGATGTGACTGGGCTGATCGAGGGGAGGGAGATGGGATGATGGACTCACATAGAAGACGTGAGAGAGCGAAAACGACGCAAGGGGACGTGCTTCAGCCATTTTGGGGGAAATGGTGAGCGGATACACGGGATGAGTGACTTTGAAGAGAGCGGAAGGTGTTCAACTGGGATGAAGAACAGATGGAGAGGGCGAAATGTAGGATGAATCCTGGAGAGAAGAAAAAGAAAAGGAGGAAGAAAAGTCAACAGGATCACCGGGAGAAGGAATCAGGATTTCAAGAATAATTTCTCCCCACAAAAGTTCATTCCAATTAGGGCTCAGTACCAGACAAGAGGAGATATCGATGGAACGAAATGAGAGCAAGAGAGAGGACGAGATGGTAGTACTACTATCAAGGCCGGAGGAATCAAAGACACTCAGCCTCGTGATGGCGGTGGCAGCCTTGACATACAACGAACTCTCAGATTCATATCATATATACAGATCAAGAAGACAAAGACATGGCTAGATAGGAAATGACGGTAGGAGGATAGAAATAGAGATCTCACAGTCCAGAGGGTCAAAGGAGGGAAGATAGAAGAGAGCAAGAGGGCTAAGATAGGGAGATGAGAAGCAGTCAGTCTCTATTAACTCTAGGCCTTCACTTTGACCCAGAGAGAGAGAATCTGATATGCACACAGGGGAGATTCTGAAGCTAGAAGTGAAGCAACGTTGTTAGAGACAGGCCATGAATCAAGAGATGAGGTTTTGATATGTGAAGGAAGAATGCCACTACCGGGTCCAATAGTCTTGTGGCAGGATTGGATGGGTTTCCGTCTATATAAATATGGCCGGCTTCTGCAGGAGCGACTCCAAACGTGGCTCCTTCCAGGATTGAACGCCACACTCCAATTCGTGGCAAATCTTGGAATTCGTGGCGCAGCTCTCCTAGTTGATTGCCCCGCGGGCAGTGAAAAAAAAACGGCAAGAGCAAGAAAAGGGATCGCAAATCTTGAAGATGTTCCGGGTCACTCCTTCCTTCTGTGTTGTGGCGGATTAAGCAAGTGCGGGCAGGCGGGAACCTTCTAGCTCAGCATTTTATTCTGGAAAATTCTTTTCTTTTTTTTAGAAAGAAAGTCTAAATTAACCTCGACCCAGTCCATCCTTCCCCTTCATTTTTGTTTTATTTTTCCTCACTCATGATCTTCTTGGTTTGGGTAGAACTCGTGCTTCAAAGTGCTGACTGAACATCAGTGCCTAGTAGCAAAGCACGATTATACACCCCCGGCTCATATGAGTCAACTTGCCGAGAATCAAACCCCCCTCGTTGGCCGGTTTTAAGTGATTCCTACTAACTGACTCGACTTTTGGACTTCTATTTACTTGCATCGAAACTCTATGCTGTTTGTTATCTTTCTTTGCTGTTGGTGGCCATCTCTCGTATTTCCTCTTTGCCACTATTTCTCTGTTATTGTCGTTGCACCATCTGTGAGAAATATGTTGTGACCTCCGTGTTTGCATTTCAGAGCTCCTCTAAATAGCTTCTCTCTCTATCTCTGCATCATACCTTCTTGGCTTCCTTATTCTTGAAGAACAGAGATAGAGAGCAAGACTGTTCCTGACCCCTCACGGCTCACCACTTGTCTCGAGAAACTCTGACCCGGTGAACCTGCTCTCAGCCGCTCTCATGATGGACGACTCCGAAGAGGAAGATGTCCGCATCACGGAACTGGAGACTCTAGAAGCAATCTTTCCCGAGATCAAGCGCACGTCTCCCGGCTCCTCGGATTCCAGCCCGGCGCTGACGTCCGACCACACCATCTCTTTCCGCTTGGAGATCCCCGTGGTTCCGGAAACCCCCGTTGTCGTGGTGTTTCCAGCTGTCACCGAACAAGATCCCAGCACATACGGCGGGCCCGCGTCGACCTGCGGACCCGCAGCCGGGCCCACTCTCGCCTCCGCTTCCGGAGCCGACTCCGGCCCCAGCACCAGCGGCCCCATCCCTCCCTCTACTACCACCGCCGACATGGACTCGCACGAGCTGGCATACCTCCCCGCCGTGATCCTCGATATCTCATTCCCCCGCGGCTACCCGGAGGCGGTGCCGCCCGTAGCCCGGGTTTCAGCTGATCCGGCATGGCTGCCTGACTGGGTGGTGCAGAAGCTGGAAGCTGACTGCCCGCGGCTGTGGGAGGACATGGGCCGTGACATGGTGGCTTTCACCTTCATCGACCACGTCCAGCAAGCCGCGCAGAATGTCTTTGACATGGCTGACGAATCTGGAGTCTTGTCGGTTGATTCGGCACTTAAGGTGGCCGTGCTGGACTTTGACGTTCAAGGCCGTCGTGCCGCCTTTGAAAGAGGCACCTATGATTGCGGTGTCTGCCTTGGTAGGGTTTCCCATATTTTTGTATCATGTTTCTCCTCACATTCAACTTGAAGATTGGCCATCTAACCACCTTTCTATATAGATCCCAAAAAGGGCGTTGCCTGCCACAAGATGAACGACTGTGGCCACATCTTCTGCTTGCAGTGTCTACAGGACTTTTACAATAGCGCAATCACCGAGGGCAGCCTCACCACGGTACGGTGTCTGGAGCCGTCGTGTGCAAAGACACGCACCGAATCAGCCGCCGAGACATCGACATTCAAGGGCCCCGGCCGACGCCTCAAACCCAAGGTCGGCCTCTCACCGGGCGAGCTGCTACAGATTGGCCTGTCCCATGAGACTGTCACACGCTATGTCACGCTCAAGTACAAGATTGTGCTGGAGACGGACAAGAATACCGTGTATTGCCCACGTACCTGGTGCGGTGGTGCCGCTCGGTCAGAACGTCACCGCCGGCCTGATGGCCTTGAGGATGTCGATGAGTTCTCTGACGACGAAGCGGACAATGCCGTCCCGAACGACGCATCCTCCGACGATTCTGGCCCGATCAAGGACCTACTGTGCGTCTGCGAAGACTGCAGCTACGCCTTTTGCAAACGCTGCCAGAAAGCCTGGCACGGCCCGGCAGTCAGATGCTCGCCGCCGCGCCTCAAGGACGAGCTCTCGGAGGAAGAGCTGGCGTCGATTGAATATGTCAAGCAGCACTCCACGCCGTGCCCATCCTGCATGGTTCCCGTGCAGAAGTCCACCGGCTGCAACCACATGATCTGCTACCGGTGCCAGACGCACTTCTGCTACCTGTGCTCGGCGTGGCTGACGCCGGGCAACCCGTACAGTCACTTCAACACCGAGTTCATGCCGGGCTTCCGCCTAGGCAAGGCGCCGCGCAACCGCTGCTTCCAGCGCCTGTGGGAGGGCATGGACATGCACGCCGCCAACGACGAGTGGGATGTGTACGAAGAAGACGACGAAGGCCACGGCGACGACGATGAGGAGTTCCCTATCGGCGACGCGGTGATGGGTATGGCGGCTCGGGCGCTGCGCCCGCTACGTATGGTCCCCGTTATTGAGGAGCCGGACGACGAACCGGCGGAGATTGCGGCAAATGACGGCCGCGAGCGCGTGGCGCTCGAAGCACCCCTTGTCCTTCGCATCGAGAACGTCCCACGCACTGCACCGGTCCCTCCTCCTGCTCCTGCCCCTCCGGCCCCCGGAGCTGCCGCTGCGAACGGCCGGGGCGGGCGTGGTGGTCGCGGCGGTGGGCGGCGTGCGCGACGGCGCGGGGGAGGCGCCAACCACGCGGCCCCTGCCGCTCCCGCTGCCCGCCAAGTGCCGCCCGCTGCAGCTGAGGCACCTCCCCCCGCACAGCCGGCGGCTCCGGCCAACCGCGAGCTCAATGAAGAGCAGCGCGCGTGGGTGATGCGGTTTGTGCAGTTGGCACTGGTAGACGAAGAAGACGATGAGGATGACGAAGATGAAGAGTTTGCTCTCTGGGAGTAGCACTACAGTAGATGGGGTTGGGTTGGCCTGGGTTCTTCTTTTTGTATCACTATATACCCGGATTACTTTTTTATGTTGGTGTGTCCTGCTGGATTACAAGCGTTGGTTTTTAAACATGAATGACGCGTATGAAGCCTACGATGTCCATACACTCCTTTCCGCTCCCTTTGTGAACTATGATATGCTACTGTCGTGGTTCTGCTGCGGAAATTGTCTGTGGGAATGGATCTGGGCAACACTGACCTGACTTACACTCTTAGAATACGAGCTGCTTGCTTCCCGATACGCGAACCACGGATTACAAGCGCCTATGGGAGGCGAATAAGGAGCCACCACCTCGGGTCCAGCCATTTCCCCTTTTTCTCTTCCGATTTTGCCGCCCGAAATAGTTGTCCGGAAGGACATTGTACAGGAACTGCTTGGTATCGGTGGGCCCATCTAGTGAGCTGTTCTTTTCCTATTACATTCGCACACACCAACGCCGCGGCGGCAAAATCAGTGGCTGGCGAGGTCGCTCTTGGACGTGGGAAGAGGGCGAGAGACAACTGCAAGAGAGGGGAGAGGGGGGCCGGACACGGAAGAAACACAGGCCACTGGTGTGCTACGCCGTGCAGAAGTGGAGGAGACGTTGTCCCGCCTGTTCCGGATAAGCTGTGAACGACACAAAGCCACTCCTGCAGCCGTGTGTGCATGAAGCTGGCTGTCTCTCGCCTATTCGATTTGCATGTTCAATGCACTCCCGGTGTGATATGCTAGAGAGAGAGTGTGTCTCCCACACGGAATAATCGTATGTGTGCCAGCTGCATCTCAACAAGCACATCTAGGCCAGACACTGCACAATCTGTCTTGAAGAGACAGCAGACACTAAGGTCCAGAGGATGGAGCTCTTGCAGTGTCTCAGCTGGATCACGCAAGTACTCTACGCAACCTTCTCGCTAGAGTGTCAACCACCGGATAGGAAAGTCAATCTGTCCTCAGCGTCACCCCCAACCATCCACGGATCTCGCCATCGATAGAACAAAGAGGAGGAACACGGCATCCTAACTGAAGGAATGCGAACACGGACACCACATGGACTGCGCTTCTCCTTTGGTGGTCTCTTTCCCCTCATCTCTGACCCCGTCCCCCCGGTGGAGAGAGAAAGGCGAGAGAGAAGGGAGAGAGTCGGTTGATACCACCCCCCCCCTCTTTTTCTGTATCTGTGTCTTGAACATTTTCTCCACCTGCAGATGGGGCGCGGGCCCCATAGTATAGAATGGTCACCAGATGACACCCTGCATCCCAGACGGAGATTGTGCAGTCGAGTGGTTGTGTACAGTATGGGACAGGAGGCCAAGGCACTGGGGAGGAGAGGAGGGCAGAGGAGACGGGCGAGAGGAGAGCGGAGAGTGAACGGCCCAGAGGTGCGTGTCTGAACCAGAGCAACACCACCACGAGCTGCTGGGGATTCGGCAGATCATGCCCGAGAGACACTCATCGGAGTTGCAGAGGCCCGGTGGAAGATCGACAGCAACAGTGGCAACGACACCATCCGCGAGACGGGTAAGAGGGACACACACACCATCACAGTGACTGATCAGCACGCCAGCCGGGTTCGAGACCTCTGCGACCACAGCATTGCATGGAGTCTCTCGCGCCTCAATGGCACGGGGGGAAGAGAAGACAGCGATGGCGGCCCATCACTCGGCCAGACTTTCAAGTGGTGGTGGTAGTAGCCCACCGCAGAGGCACAGTAACATACGGCTCTCCCCACAGCACATAATAGGAGCCGGAGTGTACACTGTGTACTGTCTCTGTGTATATTATACATCTCTCGGCCGGGACTATGGCTGTTGTAACAGCAGATATGGCACATCTTTGCACAAGCCGTCAATCCAGCCAACTCCCCCAGACTGAACTGTGGAGACGCTCAGGAGCGAGATCGCGCAAGATCCCAAACAAACCGGAAACCCAGGGTTTCCTGTTTTCTTACAGGCGCAAACCTCAGGGCGGTTGAAAGTCGTTTTGGGAACTTGCCTCGGACATTATCTTTCCTTTTTCGGTGGAAACAAACCCGCTGTTCATCCTGGTTGAAGCCGAACGAACGTTTCTCCAGGGTGGGTTTTGGGAAAGAAAGAGGGGGGGGTGGCAAAGCCTTCCCTCTTTGGACCTGTGAACCGGCTTCGTAACTCTCTGGGCTTTGAAGAGAGTTTGTAATCTTACACGGTGAAGAAACACAGTCACTGTGCAAGGACAAAGAGAAAGAGACAAGAAAACGGACATGGTTAGGGATTTTGTAAATTGCCAGACTACTCCAGCGTTGTATTGCGAACCGCGCGCCGATACGACTCTAGACACAGGTATATCAACAGCATCTTAGAGCCTGCAGCGGTGGGGAGGGAAAGAGAGCAAGATAGACAGAATGTCACGGTACAAGTGGATGGTTTTGGCAGGTAAGTAAGCCTCTACACACTGTATCAATGGTGGTATTTCTTGGAGTCTGACTGGGTAAGCTTTTCAGATGCTACCGTGACTGCCGAGACCAGAGATAGAGAAGAGACACACAGAGCAAGCAAGAGGCACACACACACACACACACACACACACACACACACACACACACACAAGAAGGAGGGTGATTTCAACACCATCCAGAGATTGGTATCTGGCAACTTTGGACTCCAGTGACGGAGATACGACTCACATCACAGACTGTCGACGGCATGTGAGACATATGTGATTGTGTGTGTCTGGACGTCCAGTCGTCCACCCTCACGGGCCGGGAGAAAGACTGGGCAGTCCGGTTACAGTAGTGATACACGGTGACTTTGTACGGCTGGGAAAGGGCGTATATGTGTATGTATGCAACGAGTCACTTACATCACATCACTCACTTTCAGGTAGCCACTTGAGAACTCACCCAGAAGCTATCCGAGACACTTCCCCTTGCCTTCTTCTCACCACCCGTCAAAATCCGCCGCCAAACAGCACTCAAATCTACGCTCCAGCGGTATGAATCCCGTTCCTATGCGCACTTTGCCAGGCCGTGTATTCAAGCCGGGCGTCCACGGAATGTCTCACCAGAAGGTGCGCGGCTGCCCCTCCGGTGCCCGGAACGTATCAGAGACACTAAGTCTGCATGTCTGTGAGACCTTGACCAAAAGAACAGAGAGATAAAGAGAAAGACACGGGTTAAGTGAGACACAGAGCCAAGAGAGCAGAATGTGCCGTTCTTGATAGCATGGTGGCGATATCCCGTAGTCCACGACACCTTCAGTCCACTCCCTCTGTCATACCACATCCGATCTCTGAGTGTCTTAGTTCGCTCCTCGGCGTCCAATATGCCACCTGCTCAACCAGTAAGTTTCTCCAGGTGAGGCCCCGGCGATACAAAAGGACACGACCAGAAATCCAATGTCCCTTCACAGATCACAGACCATCGTCTGGTCCACCACATCGATCTCACGGCCTATCGACTGCCGTAGCTGTGCCCAGAAGCACAACGCCAGATCGGCGACAAGCCTAATCGGGATAATCTTGCTTGATCGGGGCGGAGATGATGGGGGAAGCTTTTTTTAGTCAGTTGCCATCATTTCGTTTTTCTCCAACGCCTCTCGGCTTGTGGGATGAAGAGAGACGAGGAGAAGAAAAGAGGGGTGGGTGTCGCTCAGGGTATTTTTAGATACTCAAGCGACTTGTCGGTCACCATCACCGAATGATAGTGAAAAGGAGAGAGAGAAGGTGTGAGAGCTCTGGCCACTCGACGGCCGCAAGACCACTCTAGTCTTCACGGGGCAATATAAAAAAGTAAATGAAAGACACAGGAACCCGGCCGTCGGCTTCTATTAGACAAAGTGCGTGAGGGTGTAAGAGTGTGGCACGGCACATGGATGCAAATTGGCAGAGAGACGACTTCCAGGAGTCGACAACTCGACATCATTCGGAGACTTGTTAACTATAGCAGTTGAGCAAGAGAAGGTCGGAGTACCACTGTCATAGCAGGTGCCGGATGTTCACGAATCCACCTGGTTCATCCTTTGAAGACGAGTCACCACTCTCTTTAGGAAGTTTCACCCTCTCTTCGGCGGTTCTGTCAGGATTTTCTCCGATAAGACTCCGTGCCCGGAGAAAGTTACCCAACAACAAGACTAACTTCCTCCTTATTCAGGAACCAGAAGATATGCTCAAACTACAGACAGCCGGTTGATCCATGAGCGAGTCTCACACCTAGCACTAGTATCACTAACTCACCCGTCTACTGTATAGACTATATGGCTGGGAGAAGAGCCAGTGTTTTGGGCTTTTCTGGCTCATGGTAACACTGCAAGGAAGATGTAAGTGATTTATCCAACTTTCACTATCAAGAACATGGAGGAAAAAGAGATTAAACGTTTACCAAGTTACATCTGGTGTGGAATGGCCAGACGATACTCGTCCATTATGGGTGTATAAGCAACACTACAAGCAACACGAACTATACGCCTGGGATCATGTGGGCTATATCACGGAGCTATACGAGGGTTGTCGATGGCCTTAAAGCAGTAGAATCCTCTGTATAACTCCAGATCAAATCCCAACAAGGTCCCACAGACCGGGTCAGGAACAAACAAAACGAGCAAAAAGGTCCCCCTTTCAAAACTTTCCTGATCTTGTTCAACTCGTACGTGATTTATCCTCCGAGAAACGCCGATGAACGTGGGCAGAACAGGAAACTCAGCAGATACAAGGGTTTGTGGAGGAGGGGGGAAAAGGCCCAGCCGGTACTTCAAATGCGATTTTCTATCGGGCGCTTTTTGTCTCTTTACCTATCAAGGAAGGCCACAAGGGAAATCCGGTGAGATAAAGTCGTGAAAAAGCTTAGGTGCAGGTCGGTGGTTGATCCTGCGTAGAACTCCTGCAGCCTCCTCTCACCCCACGGCTGGCACTCTGAAAGCCTTCAACAAGGCCTGTCTCTGTGGTGCATCTAGCCGTCTGATGGTTGATGGTGGCTGATATAGACAGCGTCGACGAGATATAGCCCCCCCTCTCATTCCTCCTACCCCCAAGATAGATAAAACCCGAAATTCCCACCCACGCCGTGCAAGTTTGTATTGCGCATACAGCCTGCTGGAAAGAGAAAGTCGCATGCATCAACGTAGCATAAGCCATTATGCAGCAGACACTGCTTCTGTGCACGATAGATTAATCTATTTCGGCCGGTTGGGCCACATATATACAGCGAGTGATATGGATAGGGCTCTCGCCCGCTATCATTCGTCTCGCGGTGGCTTTTTTGGCTTCTATAATTGCTCTTGCGCAATATGTTTGTCTGTCCAAAGCGGCGGAAGCGAGGCGGCAAAGCTCAAGAAAGAACCACCAAATACCCGAACAGAATCGCATTTCCACATGCCTGAACGAGTATAAGCTGAAGATATAAATAAACACGCGACGGCTGAAAGCGAGAGAGCCGCGGAATGGGCGCCTTTTGGGTCTTTCTTTTTTTTTTCAATCTATGCCGGCTCCAGATCTAATATACGGGATTTTTGCACTATTTCGTTTTTCTTCCGCGAGAACAGAGGCTTTTGCTTTGGGGAAGAAAATCGAGGCTGGTGGTTAAAGGTGTAAGGGATTTTGGATGTTATCGATAAGCTTCTTCTAGAATCGCGCCAATTGGCGGAAGCCAACACGGTTGCTTATCGCCACGCTTAGATTGGAGGGAGCTAAAGCGGGTGCTTATCGCGCCTTCCTCATTGACCCAACGGTTAATCAAGCAGCACTTTGATATGCTCTATCTATCTTCCATGCCTTGCATCTCGACTTTCGTCAACCGTAGCAACACTCCGCATACATCGCGAACGCCGTGCCTATTTCGGATATCTTGTGCTCTTTCTCATGTGATCACAGGCACAAACAGCGGGATGCAAGACCTCTCGCTGCAAATCCAGGCTAATCCAAGGCCTAATAGCCGCTCTGGAATGTGGACGTCCATCTGCTTCAAGGCCATTTTTCAGCTAATGCCCCGATGTCCGGGCGGAGGTGGCTCTGGCGAACACCTCGACGACCTTTGCCCGGTCCGGCAGTCTTGTTTCTATAACAGCATCTCACATATGCAGAAGGCACACGAGCTCTCTAGAGTATCGAAGGGCGAAGTCACACCTAGATGTGTAAGTCCAGTAGACCAACAACCATCAACTTGCCCGGCCAGATCGTGTCTCCAGAAAACACAGCACAACGATGTTAACCTGACTTCAAATACGACCCTACTAGACCATTTTACGGAAGATATTTTAGCTCATGGGGGTTTAAACACGTCAACGGAGTCCGAAACTCAGCGAAGCGTAGTCCATGCCATGACAACATGCTAAGTCGAGAGACAGACACGCAGAATGCAATACTTCCCCTGGCATTGGAAAGTTAAAGGACTGCTTTCAAATGCAATGTTCCTTGTTCAAACACCCCTCTGCCTCCTCCTCCTCCTCTTCGTCTCTCTCTCTGGTCCGTCTAGCCCCGGACCCGAAAGTGCTCGTGCCACCCCCTCTCTCCCGGCAGGCCCACTCCGATGAGAAATCGCCAGCGACCGGGGGTGTGGTCGAGAGACACATTGTGAGGGTGAAGAGCGGAAACGATGGCCAAAAAAAAACGCACAGTCCTGGCGACCTTGCCTGCCTGCCCCCTCTCGTGCCGTCTTCTTCAACGAGGTCCAACCATCAATCAAGTCAGATGGGCGGTCAGCTACCAGTTGGTTTTCTTTGATCGTAATCTAAGACCCCCCCTGGTCGGCCAACATCGTCTTTCTGGTACCCCCCCTCCCTGGCTGATTCTAATTTCAGTCATCAACTGTTTTTGGGTCAGGCTACGAGAAAATAAAAACCATCGCCGCCCCGTCTGGGATTTTGCGTTATATTGGATTAATATCAGCTAATCATCGGTAGGGATAGTTACGATATAATAACGTTTCTGGTCAAGGACTCCCCTAACTTCATATCGAAAATCGTTCTTCCCCGAGGCGCAGAGAAACAAGAAACACGGAGTTCATGACCACAGTTCGTTTGGGCGAGTGGTTCGAGTTGCTATACCCGTACTCAGGCCAGGATTCGGCGTCTTGCATCTTGCAGAGAGCCACAGTTTAATTTACAGTAACATTGGAGGGTCTGAAGCTGCGGTTCCAAGCCGCACTGTCACTCACCCACACGCCCCTCCTTCTTTCTCCACACCCGACTATGTGATACGCGTGCGAGAAAGAACAGAAAAGGCTCCTCGCTTCTCAGGCCAGACTTCGGTACCGCACAAACAACGGCAAGGAAGGTGTTTAAGAGAAGAATGAAGAAAAGAATCAAAGCCCTAGCCCTCGGACCACAGGCCGAAAACGAGACGGAAAACGCGGCCAAAATTAGAAAGACGAGGCGGAAACAGAAGAACATGCATAAGAGAAGCTAGAACCGATACGGTATGGCAAGGAAGATGAAATTGGGAAAGGAGAAAGAGGAATTTTTAGTCACAGAAGGGACACCAAACATCGCGATAATGAGAGGAAGCCCACCCACCCAGATGCATTCGACATACCCTAAACTGGATGGCAAGCCCCGAAGCGAGGGGAATACCCAGCAAGACCGCCCTGTCCGTCGGTTCTCGGCCCATGGACACTCAGTATCTGGTTCTCATTGACGGGGGTGGGTTCTCCCAGACTCGCCCAAGACCACCCATTGAATGAAAAACAGTACACCCATCCAGTTCCTTCCGGCAAGACGAAAAGAGACACGAAGTCTACACTATCAGTCTTCCCTGTCTCCCTCCCTGTACAGTATCTTTCCTTCCTTTTCCCCCGGCTATCGCTGATGTGCTGCTGTGCTGATGTTTCCCTCCACAGAGCCAGTGCTCCATGCGGGACGCAACGTGTTCATCCAGAGGAGCAGCTGAGAGAAGGCAAAAGGCCAGCAGGAAACGAACGCACAGAAACCGGCCAAAAGGACAGCCACACAGGCCAGCTGGAAAGACCGTAAGACGGCACAGTCTGTGAAGCTGTGTGATAAACACACACGGCAACCCATCTGGTCCGTCTTCTCCTCACCAAGTCATGTCGCGGGTCTTCCAGTGAGGTCTCCAAGCCAGGGCACGCTTGTCGGCTTTCGGAATTTCTTATATACCCTTTCTCCTCCCCCAAGGTCCATCCCACTGGCCCAGTCCAGGATCTTTTATCGTGGCCTCGCGGAGACGTTACTGGACGGACCTATCAACAGAGCCAGGGCCTGGCCTGTAAGATGGACCAAAGTTACAGCACAGTTCGAAAAGCCATACGATGGATACACTGCAACCACACACATTCTGAGAAAGAAAAAAAAAGGAAGAAAATTGGGTGAGCCTTTCCCCACCAGTTCTATATCAGACAGTGTTATAGCTCTCGTCTTCTCATCCACCACCTATTTTGCTGCCCGATATCCACACCCCCTAGCCACCGGCCGGAGATCAGGTTCCTAATACGGCACTGATGGCCGGGAGGAAGGGGATGGAGTGTGTGTATCTGTCGGTGTTCACGCACATTATCACACACAGCCTGAAAGTCAAGGACAGCAAGAGGTGGGATTTTTGCAGTCTGGATTGTGAAGATAGGGAACATGCATGTGCAGCTGCAGCGTTCCCCAAACCCCCTTTCCCTTCAACCTGGACCATGAGCCACGCCCCCCTTTCACACAGAGAGAAAGAAAATCGAAGAGTCCAAAAATTCGGCGATACTACCGTCGATAATAATCTCCGATAGCTGAGGTTGTCATTTTAGCAGAGCGTTAGAACCTAGAAATTCACACCCGCTGTAACTCTATGAAGGAAGTAAATCCTGCTCCTGGTCCTCTTTCATTTCATTCTTTGTATTGAAAGGATGTTAGGGTTAGGGTGGATTCGGGTCTGTTCTCAATCTCTTGGTCTTTTCCCGTCCGCAACAGTGAACTAGACATGTCAGGTTCGGTGGTCGTGTATCCCAGGACACTGGAAGATGACTGACTGCCTTTTGACTTTTCTCCCATTCAGTCCAACTTCTACCGGTGCAACAGCAGCCGAAGCCGAAGATTCCCAGACATCCGGAAGGGGAGGCTTTATCGGGAATTCTCCAAGGGAGAGACAGCGAGGTGAAATGCTGGGTGAAGTACTGTATACTGTACAGTAGCATTCGGCTGCGTGTGCTCGTCGTTTTGGACGTCGCACTGAAGACGACGCGAGACACTGAGCTGAACTGACAGGTTCCTCAAGGTATCTTGTCTTCCCCCCCTCCCCACAAAAGCCACCAACTGATAACCAAAGGAGCCCTGGGGGGTCTGAAGTCGTGTGTAAATTCTTAGGGGTGGGGGGGGG
>LNGK01000004.1:1722053-1743814 GCA_001510575.1 Knoxdaviesia capensis | reverse complement strand
GGGGGAAGATACCTAACCGGGAAATTTGCATCAGGGGAGGGTTCTTAGTGATGGGCTGGTGATCCTTGAGTATTTCTCCGGTCCAGGAAGACCAGCAGAACCACGACCAGGAAAACACCGAAGAACCACAGCCAACATCACAAAACACGCGACTGTCTGTTCCCAACGTCTTCTCGCCCCGTCCGCGTTAGAGATAGAGTGAAAAGACCAAAGATACGCAGTATGTCCGGCTGGGTGAGATGCAAATGGAAGCCGGTATACCGCCATTCCAAGGCTTTTCCACTGAAACACGGCATATTTAAGCTGGGACCTTTTTCACTCCTCCTTCATCCTCCGAGCGCTGGAGGTTCTCCATCGCAAGCCTGGAAGCCTTCCAGTCTCCCACCACACACACACCGAGGAGGGGGTTTCTTCAGCCCCAAATGTGTGTCCCGTTCCCGTCGACTTCAGGGCGTCTCAGCTGAAGGTTCAGGACGTGGTGTTCTACCAGACATTCACTTCTCTGGACTCATGGTCGACGAACACACGGGAGAGAGGATGTACCATGTCGATATGTCCCGTATGGCAACGGATAGAACAGAGGCCGGATGTCTCTCTCCCCCCACGGCCTTGGGGGCTCTGGCTTTCTCTTTGAGATGAAAGGACAGGGTCATCATACCATGGACGTGCCGTCTGTTCCTGAAAGACCGTCTTGCTGTCTGTGGTGGGTTGCGAGAAGGTTGCACTGGTATCATCCAGAAAGAGCGAACCTCTCCAAGCCACTGGCATTTTGTTTCAGTTCTCCTTTCACGAAATCTTCCTCACATCTCAACGTCCCACAATTCTCATAGTACTGTACCTCCGATCGGTGGTGGTGGGGAGCCGTAATCCACTCTCAGGAGCAGTGCCTGGATGTACCTGAATATACCGCCTGCATACGAGTGTCCAGAACTCAAAACTGTACGGTATGCACCATTCCGGATGTCAGGTCAGGCTGGTGGTGTATGTATAAGAACTGCAGGAGGACTGAAATTATAACTCATCTATCTTAACGGAGAATTCTTTTGACCCCAATTTCAGGGCCGCTTTTAAATGAGACATCGAGTGCGTCAGTGGGATCCGCTCAGAGACAGCATGTAATATTTGCAGAGATACTAGTAGTGGTCTAGTCTGCTATTTTGAAGAGGTCAAAGCCTTTCCTAGGCGTCAGGGAGTGTTTCGGCGGTCCTGGATAGAGCTTGGATGTTCACCAAAAAAATAAAACAAAATAAAACAAAATAAAACAAAATAAAACAAAATAAAACAAAATAAAACAAAATAAAACAAAATAAAACAAAATAAAACAAAATAAAATAGAATAGAATAAAAGACACGAAGTCAACAGGCCAGACATCTGAACATCCCAAAACCCGGTCTCGACGACAGGCTTCTTCTTCACTACCACCTGATATCACAACAGTTTGTCTCTCTTTCCGTCTCACCCTCTGTCGTAACCAGGGGCTGTTCCTGAACCGTCGTGTGTTATAAGACAAAAATCCACCATGTCACTCACTCACTGAATCTCTCGTCCAGGGGAGAGAGAGCCCACAGGGAAACGGAAACGAACAAAATAAAACCCCCCGGGTTGTTCCCCCCATAAAAAAAGAATACAACGTCCCCCATCACCGCTATAGGGCTATATCAGCCTGACATATTGGCCCGAAATTTGGATAGGGTCCCCCCTGGCTTGTGTGGGTAGTCGTTCGCATTTCTTAGACAAGTCTAGCTCTGGGAGCTTAGCTCGATCGTTGTTCGATGGGCTTGTCAAAAGGTTGGTCTTGGTCTCTGACTCCAGTAGGGGAAACGAGCGGACAAGAGAAGCTCCCCTCACCCCCCGTAACGCCCCATTCTTAGGTACGTCTCACGCGAGGCCACACCAGCACAGTTGGTGGTAATCTCTGGCCGTGGTCGGTGCAGGGTTCTCCCATCCACTTTACATCGGCAATAGTCCTGTTTGGGACGAGAGCCTGTTGACCAACTCTTCCCTGCGTGCTTGGCCGTCCAGTTACGCGTCGTTAATCTTCCCGTCTGTGTCGAGCATATCTTGGTGGTGTCGTCTGGTGTCGACGTCTCATTGCTCTGTTAGCGCGCCCCGTCCAGTCCAACTGAGACTCCCCGATCTCCAATACTGGAGTTTATTTTGGTGCTGTTGCGTTGTGCATCACGGACTTTCCCACGGGTCGAGCTACTGACCATCTCGTGGATCACGGTTCTGGCACAGCACATCACTCTGCGGATCAGTGCCACAGTGTGGTCGCTAAGTGCACTGGCGATCGTGGGCTATCACAACCACGGTGATCTTCTATTTTGCTCACTTATCTCCCTCCGTGGCCTTTTCCTCCCTGCTACCGGACACCGAGCCAGGTGATAGATTAGCCTTGCTGTGCCTGCGAATGCCCAGTGATTACAGATACTTCAGTCATGGGCAGGCCGCCGGTTCCCGAACTGAGAGGAACCTATAACGCCAGGCTGATATATGCCTCTAAACGCTGGCCTCTTTTGCAAAAGGTCCAGCTAGCTCTAAACCGTCCGGGGCCGTTCAGCAAGGATTCCGTCCCTAGCAGAACCATCGACAGCCAGCCAGTGAGAACATGAACTCGTTACCCCTATGTCTCTCATTCTCTCTAACTGTCGTTCTCGTTTCTCAATCATGACCTGTTGCTTTTTCTTTTTTCTCTCCTTTCCTCTTCTTGTTTGACAGGCGCACGGGCTCTTTCGTCCCACATTGTGGAGTTTCTGCTCAGGCCTAAGGAGGAAAAAACAAGTTCCCACTCACCGACTCCTCTGTTTTTGATCGCTAAAGTTGTTTTTGTTTCTTTTCCTTTTGTGTCCCTCAACCTTCTTTACCACTCGAAACACCACCGGAAATCGGAAAACAAGGGGGAGGCATATTCTGGTTTTCTGCTTAAGTTTTGCGCTCCTGACCAGAGATCAAAGCGCCCGAAATGGGGGTGTGCAAGTAAAACATACACACGAGGTGACGTTGGAAGTTTTAGAGAAGCAAACATAAATCATTTATCCGCATATGCTTGTATCCGTTCCTTCCCACAGTAAAGATAGGCGCCGCAGTCAAAACGTGGCCCGAGGGAGGGAAGGAGCCATCCGGCGACGCCCCTTCCACGGCTCGGGCTTATGTCATTCCCGGGGCGGCCCCGGAGTGGGTTCGCCGTCTCCGGGTTCGTCCTGAACGTCAGAGAACCTGCCACGAGAAAACGTCGTACTTCCGAGTGATCAACGGTTGGGCCCGCGGGACAATCCTGAGCGCCAGACTCCAGTGCTATCCAAACCAGGCGTCACGGCAGACATCCTTCGCCCCAGATGTACCCAACCGCATAGCCCATGCCGGGCTCATCCCGTTGGTTCAGTCCCGGTAGCCCGCCGCGCACAGGACCAAGAAAAAAAAAAGACAGACACGCACACAACCACACTATCAAACTGCATGTACGAGAAAACACTAGAGATATACGGCTTCTGCGGGCGTGCCGCACTTTGATATCCCAACTGTCACGCTCTAGCTCGTGTGCTGCATGAGTTGAGTGGTCGGATGGGTGCCCCGTTTGCTTTTCTTGTTCGGTGGTGCAGCATGCAAGGGAGCCCATCTCCAACACACGCAGCCTTTTTGAATATATCATTTTATCCCCTTCAAATTCTGTAAGTCTTCTGGTGCACACACTCTGTCTCACACTCCCGCACCTCGCTTCAACCAAACTGTCCCTTTTCGGCCACAAACGCCGGCGTGGGGACCTGGGTGAGCCACACCTCATTGTGCGGTTTTCTGATGTGTTTTTTTTTTTCCTGCTTTCCTTTGTCTGCTTGCCGTCCAATCCCTTCGCGTGTCCCCCCTCCCATGTGCGTGACAGCCTGCAGAATCTGTTTGCGTGAAATGCTGGTTGTGTCCCCCCCCCCCATCCTCCTGCAATTCCGTGTGCCGGAACGTAATCAGACAAATCACATTTCCGCTCCAAGCGGCACTTTTCTCCCTCTTCCGTCTTTTTGTCGTGGTCCGCATCGTACGTTGGCTGCCGAGCTAGTCCTTCCCCCCCCGGTCAGGCTTCTCCCGTTGGCTTCTGTTTTCCATGCTTGGCTTTTCTTTTTTTCCCCGTGTGTGCAAACAAAGACGGACACATGGAAGGGATGGAAGGGGGGGCTAGGGAGCCGCTTTTCACTAACGCAAGATCCTGCACTCCGTGTTGGCTACGGCCGTCTGGCTGTGACTGCTCTGTGGCCCTTCCGCTCTCCGTTGTCGGCAACAGCACCCCTTTCACTCTACGGCAGGCCGGCAAAAAAAAAAGCCAAAAACACAAAAGCAGACACACCGTCTCGGTTGTCACACTCTCCGCAATTTTGACGGGTCTGGGCTGGCTTCCTCCCCCCCCCCTTCCTTTCACATTGGAGCAAGGCGAAAGGATCCGGATGATGAAAGAGGGGGGGCGGACGGGCCAACGTGGTGATGGAAGGCCGCCCTTGCTTTGCCCAGACCACCACGCAATTGCTTATTTTTATTTTCACTCTCGTCGGGCATGATATTCCCTTGCAGCCCAACTATCCCACGCGATTCCATTTCTGGAGATAATGAAGCATCTCTGGTTGTTTGCGTGGGATTCATCGATAGCCGGCCTCCGGCGCGGGAGAGAAAGGGCCCATGTATGGCTTGATGTCGGTTCTGTTTCTGGAACTTGAGAAAAAGATAAAACAAAATAGCAACGAAGGAACAGAAACGTGTCCATGGTTGTAATCTCGACAATCTCCCACGGGCTAGCTACTGCACGCCATACCACTCACGTACTATCGCCCGTAAGGCTATACAGCGCGGCAGTATAGGTCATTTCCATGGGCGGAAAAGGTGTGGTCTAAGTTGTGTTGCCTGTCCCCATGGGCTGTTGTGTGAAGAAGTAACACTAACAGTACTGTACATATCTGTTCCAGTTGCACTCACACACAAAACCACAAACGTGAGTGCCTATATATCGCCCTCTATTAAGTTGCAACCCGGGGGGACCACATGTATTGTGAATCCACCTTCACATGCGATATGGGAAAGAGATACGCATCAGCCTAGGTAAAGTGCAACCTGCAAGCCTCTTCATCTGCGCAAATATGCATCCAGAAGTTGTGCTGTTGCTACGATATATATGTTCCAAACAGGCGAGATGGAGGGGGAAATGAATATACTGTAGCTTCTTACTGTGCCCATAGTCCTCCTGCTTTCTAGTGATTCTTGACTTCTAAAAGGGTAATCTCGGTCAGATTACACTCACCCAGGCCTATAACACCGTCGTCTTCCCGTGCAACTGTGCTGGCCCCAACGGTATTTCTGCAGGGGGTGGCCAGCCATATGAAAGCCACATATATTAATTACAACCCCGGCCTATAGGCGGTTGTCGCGCAATCGACGCCATTTTGGCGGCGCCGAGAGGCATTATTCTGCCATCTTCGGAGGAATGAACAAAACATCGAAATTCTTTTTTATCTGTAAGTGGTGTCTATTTTGCTGTGCCCGCCGCTACTCGTCGATTCTGTGAAAGCCAAAGGAAATGATGATATCTCCGTTGAAACGTTGGGTTCGTCTCACGAACAAACGGTTCTTCGTTATCTGGCGGTGTTAAAACAACTGTCAGTGAAGGGCGTTCGAACTCTGATTGCGTGCTGGTGTCTCTTCAAAGAACTCCTCTCAGGGTTTTCCTCATAAACAACCAACCCCAGCCAGACTTTTGACAGCCCCTAACCCCCAAAATAGCGGCGGGTAAAAAGAAGAAGAATAATACAGAAGCTGACTGACAGAGGCGGCGAGCCTTCTCTGACAAGCTGAAATCTACTCGTAAATCCTCCGACGTCTTCGTCTTCGTCGTCGTCGCCACTTTACTATAGCAGCGATCCCGAAAATATCAAGCTGTGGCTGGCAGACGAATACTGGAGTCTTGTAGAGAGAGTGTGGTTGCATAATTACTGTGGCTTGACATCCGAGCTTCATTCTCCTTTTCTCTTTCAAGCTTGCAATCAACGGGACGGTATTGCGTTAACGGGGACCGAACATTCGCGGTGGAAATGAAATATAGGCAAGGCTGCATGCTGCTTCTCGCATAAAGTGGCCATATATTGCGTCTTGAGATTCCTGTGGAGGTGCAACACACTCTCTCTCACATGTGGGAAGTCCCGTACGGTCGAATATCCGCGATAGCTGAACTGTGGGCGGATATTGAATTACCCCATACTGCATACAGTACATAAGCTGGAGAGAAAGGAGCCTGCAGACGACAGTCTCGGTCATGGATTCTCCACGTCTGTCCATTTCTATCGGCACCGTCCTTTCGGGGATAAGCCTTCCAAAGAACGGAACACGCCATTTGGTGCAATTGCCGTCTTCTGCAGCCGATCTGCCACTGGACCAGGCAGGCCTGTTCACTGTTCAACGACAGCCACCACATACTGGTCTTGCATCACCAGTTTTCTGGTTTCTCTGAGGTGCTTGATACAGAGCAGTTAATTTCTTCAGATACTTCCCTCTCAGCGCACGTGTGTCTTTTTGGGAATAGTTTCTTCTGCCAGCGCAATCAGAAATCGGACAACACTCCGACCGGGCCCCAGGAAATCAAATATTAAAACAATGTATAGCAAGTGCCCGAGACAAAGGCCTAGGGGTGGTCCCGTGGTGACTGGTCCCTGGCGCCGGCCTTCATACCCAAAGCATATTAGCACGCTCGTGCCGAAGAGTTAGGGCCATGTTTCCTTCTTCCTTATTCGATGCAAGTGCTGCATCATTCGAAGACTACAAAAGGCCTTTTTTGCATGTCTTTTGCCTCTCGATCGAGGTTAGGCCCGACCAAGTCTACTGTTTGACTGAGTCAAGCCACGTTCATATACAGTACTCTCCCGCAAGGAAGAACAATGGTGTGGCAGAACGGAGTTTTAGGTCGAGCAGTCAGGAGGGGAGAGGGGATGAACGAGATGTTCGAGGAGAGAATCGGCGATTACGACACAGAACAAACTCCCCCAGCCCTCTCTCTCCCGCTAAAAAGCGGGGGAACCGACAAGCGAACAACGAGAAAGAGAGACTTTGGCGATTTTTTGAAATGTTCAAAGCCCCCGTGCTTCTTAGAGAAATCGCCTTGTCTCGCGATAAACGAAGATGCTCGGGGTCCCGGACCGGCGAGAGCCAAGAGACAGAGCAGTGGGAGATGGAGATACCGTAGGCGTAATAGGTGGGCGGCGGCACTCAGCACTCCGCGGCAAACCTGCGGCGGTGGTTCTATAAGCAGGACGCGCAATTTCAAGACGCAAAAGCCTAGCCCACCTACCTACCTACCACTCTGCTGATGCCCTCCCCCTCTTTTTTCTTCTTTTTCTGCCTTCTTCCCCCCCCCCTGCTCGTCTTCCCACTTTTTCTATCCCTTCTCCAGCCCTGGGAACAACCTTGTCCATTGTATTCATTGTTATGTATGTTTGCTTGCGCAACCACTTTGGCGATAACGTGTGCCTGTGAGCATGTCTGGAGTGGTGGTGTGGCTAATGGGACCGGAGTGTGACGGTGGCCAGAATCACATCATAGAGGGAGGCGGGGGGGGAAGAGGAGCGGAGGGGCGGGTGGGTTCGGAGGAATACGGGGGGCGTTGTGGAAAGGAAAAGAAAAGGCATATGGCCTTCCATCGCTCCCTCATTTCATCAGTCCCCCCCGCGTTCCTTTAGGCGATATCGGACGCCTAACCTCTGAAGGGCATGTGAGAGAAGAAGAACCCCATCAAGGTATTCAGTCTGCGAGTCCCCCAGCTCACGACGATGTCCATTCGCTCTCCGATATGATCATCCTTCGTTCCCTCGCCATCCGACTTTATATTTCGTTTCCCGCCATGATAGTCGGCGTCTTGAAGCCTCACTGCTGGTCAACTTCGATTTTGCCTCTGGTCTTTTTACGCCGGTCTCGCTTCGTTCTCGATGTGTGCTCTTTGTAGGTGGGTGATCTTTTGATACTCTTTCTTTTCGCATTCTGCAGGGTTCCCACTCGTTTTCTGGATCGCCCCGCAAGGAGTAAAGCCGATTATCTCCTTCTTTCACAGCTCTTTCGTCCTCCTCGTAAAGGATACTCGTGGGAATGAAATCCGCCAGTGAATCAACCTCTTCGTTGAAGCCAGTCTGTGAGTCTAGGATATTACTACACTGTGCTGTATATATGTTGTGGTATCCGTTCTGCTGCTCGTTTGCATGTGTGTGTGTGCCCTGGCCCACTCAGACTTGATCCACGGGCGGCATGATCCCGGGACCAAACGAGCAACTTCAGGATGCAATCACCCACCCGCCACTCGTCCTATCCGATCCCCTCCAAGATGATTTCAAAGAACACGCGCGACAGCCGCCATGGGATTCACCGGTTTCTCTCCTTTGTGCTTGCTTGTTGTCGGGTCGGCAGGCATCCGAGCGGATTTCCTTGGATATTTGGTTCGGTGTTTGGAGGTGGTTGGAGGGTAAGGGTTAGGGTCGGTGTTACTCTGCAGGCTGTATCACCAAAGGGCTCTCCAGTCTGATGAATGGCTGGCCAGGACAGTTTTCTTCTCGTCGGCTTCACAACGTCCAGGTAGTGCGGGATGCTACATCCCAATGTCACAGGCCCCGACCGAAAAGTCACCACTTCCTACCACCACTCCTGGATCGGACAGAGTAGCACACGAAAATAGACCAACAAGGTTTCTGGCTCCTGGGGCGGAGGCCATGGTGGGTGCTACTGTATCTGTGGTGCAACTCTACCTGTAGCTAGTGGGCGCTTGCAGGGAAAACAAAAGAGGGTGAGCGAGCCTAGCCTAGGGCTTGGGCCGTGATATCGTGGCAGCCAGTGACGACATCGTTCCGCACTTGACGGCGAAGACGCTCGTCCACTTTTGCGTTCGGGGAATGTTGCTGTACACGAGAAAGATTGAGAGAAAACAGAATAAACGACGTGTTAAAGCCCCCAAAAAAAAAGGCTGAATCCTTCCACCTGAATATCCCCAAACGCGCAGTTCAGCCACCCTCGTTCTTACGTGAAGGACCCCGTTCTTTTTTTCTCTCTCTCGCTTTCCTCTTCGTGTTCTTTCCCCTCTCCCAGCCTTCGTCTCGGCCCATGTTAAGAAGATGGTGTACCAAATTGACTGGATGCAAGATCAAGGAAAAACAAAAAAAAAGAAGAAAAAAACGAAGAAAGCACACCAAAAAGCCCACCGTGATCCACCTTTTACCTCCCAGAACCGCCCCACGCAGGGTGGCCACTGCTCCCC
Organism: Knoxdaviesia capensis; assembly: GCA_001510575.1. NCBI lineage: Eukaryota > Fungi > Ascomycota > Sordariomycetes > Microascales > Gondwanamycetaceae > Knoxdaviesia > Knoxdaviesia capensis. Next base: position 1,734,554 of record LNGK01000004.1, on the reverse strand, counting down.
TCCACCCCGGACACGGCGAGTTAGGCGAGGCCGATTGGGTGGAAAGGAAAAGAACAAGAGTCAAGACGGTGGGTGAATGCAGGAGGGGTTCAAATCAGAGAAGATCAAGAACGCAAAATATTCAATATAAAACAAAAGAAAATAGCAGAAGCTTACCGTCTGGACATCTCCGATTGTCCTCGCCTCTCCTCGTTCTGGCCCTCTCTCTCTCTCTCTCTCTCTCTCGCTATCGCCAGTCTTACGACCCGCCCTATCTTCTAGGGAATGGTAGCATAACATCAGCACACTGTCCATCCATTTAGGGCTGGTGAACACAAACTTCACACCTCTGGGCTGTCGTGGCCGGTCGCTTTCACTGGCATGCCGCCCCCCCGGCATCTTGTTCAGACATATCTGGCGTAACCCAATGAATGGCGTTGGTTCTCCCGACCGCTTGCTGTCATTTTGTATGTGGTACAGCAGAGCGCGGCCGGTAGCCTGAACAAGAGAAAAAGAGAGAACCACCACACAACGGTTGCTGGGTTTCTTTGGGGCTTTGTGTTCTAATCCTTCCAACCGAACACACCCCCGTCCCAGACAGTGTGCTGATGGTTGTTCCTCAGCCGCACGAAACATCACACCTTACCAACCTACCTAGCCTTCCGAGATCTTCGGCTGGGGGAGGTGTACTGGAAGGAAAAAAAAAACCAATGTCCATCCGCCCAGTGCTGTACGATGTAACGATGAATTTGGCTTCCGTTAGTTGGGACTTGGGGGGAGCTCCACGGCTGAAGGTATCTGGCGGGATCTGGGGAAGAAGAGGGTTTGGAACTTTTCCAGCCGGGGAAGCCTATTTCTTTTCCTGGAGAACTTACTGTACTGTGTCTTTCTTTCTCTGAAAAGCCAAGTTCACGCCGATGGAATGAATCTGTTTCTTGATTGTTGCCAGCTGTTCCCTGCACGTTAGTGATTGGGGCATCTGACTTTCGTTGGCCCGAATCTTGCCCGCCCCCTCTCTCTTCCAGTCTCTTTCGCCCCTGGTAAGCAAGTTCACTTCTTCCGCCTCTTGGCAGACCTCGTGTTGTTGATAGTGAATCGGCCACTAGAAGCTCGCCAGACTAAGGCAACCCACCCGGGATTTCTAATGATAAAAGCCACCACGTAATGGACACTTTTTCCCCTACGGAAGACTATTGCTAGTAACTGGTAAGTTCGTGTATGAAACAAAAGGGGAGAGAGAAAGTCTCAAGGCGAGTGAGACACGTTTGCCCGATGCTGCGGTCTCTTGGGAACTCCTGTGCAGTCTAAGCACCATCCCGTGTCTTAGCAGAGCCAACAGTCCAGCCCAAGGTCTGTCACCAAAGCGGCGCGGACACGATAGGGTGGTACAATTCCGTTGCCTCGCATTCGTGGGACACCTCCACATATCGTAGCCCGTCCAGATCTATCATCAAGTGGTTACCTTTGATAATGCCTGGCCCCGACAGCCCAGTGGGCAAGGAAGAAACCGAAAAGGTGACCAGCCCACCCACAGACACCCACCCACACCCCAGCCCAGGTAAAATTCGGCTGTGGCCTTAATCATGCACTGGGCACACCCCCATCCCGGCCTAGTCAACCAGAACAGACAGGGCTCCAGCCTGGCCGACGAATCAAAGACCCGGTTGCTGGACAGGGTCGGTTGGATTTCACCGAGAATTTCGCCCGTGGTGGAAGAGTCAAAAAGAAAGAAAATAATAAGAATAAAAGGAAAAGTTGGAGAGAGTTGTGAGGTTTCTGTGGTTCTCTGCGAAAAGCACGGCAAGTTATCACGTACTCCGTCAGTAAGAAGGCCGTCTTCCTGTCATATCTTCAGGAGTGCGAGCCGAGGTCTAAAGCTCACAGTTGTCAGTTAATATGCAAGCGACGCAATTTCTGGATTTGATTAACGAATTGATTACAGGATATCGCCAACCTCGCAACTTTTAACGAGAACTGCAAACTGGAATCCAGGGCCTGTGAAATCGGAGCCCGGGAATCGATTGGGCTATTTGGAAGTGGACTGATCTTTTCAACACTCTCTCATACATAGAGAACACACAGAGAGGGCACATGTGCGTATAGTAACGTAGAGAATGCCATTATGCAGCCTGAGTATAAGGAACAGACAGTTCAAGAGGGGTGGGTGGGAGTGCACAAACCACACTGGGCGAGAGGAGAAAGGCGACACACACACACACACTCTCTGTCTCTCTCTCTCTCTCTCCGAAGAGCGGCAAGGGTAAAGCAGACGAGGGTTGAAAAGGGAAAAACGAACGATAGCCGAATGTAACGGTACAGCGAAGAGGTACTTTGGGGGATTTTCTCTTCGTTTGTGATACTCGTTGCACACGGGAAAAAAAGGAGGCGGGAAAGCGAACATTTCCGACTCTCACAACTTCGTTGATGATGTGGCTGGTGAACTGTGGCACACTATCGCCGGTAGCCACATATAACATCCCGCCTCGGAGCGACCTAACTGATAACGACCGTTAGGCAGGCAGGAAGGCAGGCAGCACGACGTCGTTCGTTCCTTCCGTCTTGCTGTGCACACGCAAGATTAGACCTTCCCCAATAAGAACAACCACTACAACAACGCACACGAAGTCGCCAAACCCCAAGGCCGCTAGACCAACACGGCCAGGCCAAACGGAAGGCGCGGGATAGCCCACAGGGGGTTTTTATTATTAGTCAGCTATCTCGAGAGATAGAGCGAGCACGGCGCATGTGTCTTGTTCTTTCGGAGGAAGGAACGCTTTCCCATGAGCAAAGGGCAGGAGGTGAACACACACATGGCGCGTGCGGCACGTTATCGGCATGTGCGGTGAAATCGGGGACCGGCTAACCCTAAGCGTACTACGGCGAGAGAATCCAACTTCGATGGGATTTGCTTCCGATGTTCTCCTGGCTCAACAGAAATCGAAAGAAAGAAAATGAAAATAAGAATAAAATGAAACACAACACCCTGTCGTCTACAAGATCATCATCATCATCAGCTTCTTCTTGCATCCACTATCATGGCGTGATACCGTCGTTTGAATATACTTCTTCTTTCCCGCTTTCTCAGGATCCCACCTCTCCACTCCCTCCCCCCCCCCATCAAGCGCTGCCTGCATGGCGTCCAACCTGGGCCTAGCCTCTGCTCAACTGCTCTCACTCTCCCGACCTAAAGATATGTTGACGTTCGAGCTTCTCGCGCATCTTTAGCCCCGTATCAAGAGAGGGGGGGAGGGAACCACACACACACACACACACACACACACACACACACACACACACACACATACACACACACACGCGTTCCCTGGCCCTATCCCCTCTCGTCCCGTATTTTCACCTGTAAGCTGCTGCAGGACGACAAGCGTGTGCAGCTTTAAGAGGAGTGGGACTTGCAGCAGCAGCTCCTCTACGGATATACCGTCACAACACAGAGAATGGTCTAAGTGAGGGGAACAGCAGTACTATACTGTACAGTACACGGGGTCCCCACCAATCTACCCATTTTTGCTTTAGCGATCGTCGTGCGTAGTGTAAGTGACCCTTTTATTTTTAATTACATTTTTTTTTCTTCTTCTTCTTCTGAGCCACTTGGCACTTTTCGCGCTTTCGACCTAAACCTGGTGAAGTGAAGCGTGCGGTGCTAGCTTGTCCACTTACACGCACTTGGGTGACGCCGATCCGCTCGCTTTAGGCAGGCCGCACCTTGCCCGATCTTGCCCGCCTTCGACATGTCGTAAAGAAGCCCGGTGGAGCCAGTGTGCGAGCGTTGACCACCCACCAGCACGAAGAAGGAGGGATGCACCGAGGAAAAGGAAACACAAGCTCTACACATGCACATGTAAGCACGGAAGACCCGCCAACACTGCGGCTGGCTGCCCGGGTTTCGATATATTTCGCCAGGGCCAGAAGAGATTCTATCATATTATTTGTGCCTTCTCGTGTTCCACAACTTCCATCTGACGACTGCCCAAAAAGACGGAACTGAGAGAAAACGAGAGGGTACATATGTAATGGTCTGTCTGGCTTTGAAGAGATCCATGCACGGCGAACGAAGAGGTCAGGCTAGAAAGACAACAGTACACCAACCTTATCTGCACTAGACTTGTCCTCCGAGCGGGCGCAACTCCGATTCTGGACTGGCTCTCCACTTGCTGTGAAGGGTTGACAACGAGGGATGATATTATTTTACTTTGACAATATTTTACCTTTAAAACCCCCCCCCCATTGGAATTCTGCTCTTTGGCGGGAAGAAATATTTAATTTTGGTCTTCTTCTTCCTTTGTTCTGGTTATTCCAGCTGGTTGATTCGGGCGTGGTGTTCCATGATCGACTTCCAGGAAGGCGAGAATCCCCGACCACCAGCCTGTACAGTACTGTACAAACCCAGCACATTTTTATACCTTGCTGAGCAAGTGTTTAACTTTCGAGAAAGTCAACAAGCGGAACCCACTTATGCAAGAGTCTGTGCCGCAATCGACCTTTGGTGGTTCTTAGTGGGTGGCGCGCACCACTCCGTTCTCCAGTGTGGTTCTGGTACAGCGAGGGGGCGGGCTCTGAAAGTCTAGGTGCTCTTCTTATATTCCGTCCCTCTTTTTGCTTTTCGTCCCGGCCTAGCTTCCCCATTCGGGAACTCCCAGCCCGTGCCTCCGGCAGGCCACCCACCGTGTGATTGTTGGAGGGGGGGGGGAGGGGGAAAAACACTGGTGAGGTCCAGTTATGTGGCCTTTGTGCTTAATCTTGGTTCTATGGTGCCGCCCAAAATTGCAAAATATCACCTGGAATGTACATATAATCCCCTCGTTGCAATGGATGGCGCAACTGGGGAAGAAAGAGAGGGAGGGGGAGGGTCCTTTGGGCGTGACGTGATGCTATCAGCCTGCCTGTTTCCCTGAGTTTATACCAGTTGGTGTCCACCGATCTACACAAGAAAGCGACGACGATGGTCAACTTACTCTGTGGGTTTTGCTTCTCTGCCGTTGGGTAGGATTCTGGCTTGGACCCTGCTGGATCTAGGATATGGCCCCAGATGTGGGCATGCTTTATCTCTCTGTATCTGTCCAGACAGGCTGGCATTGCATGTTACGAGGAAGTCGATCGCGACTTCACTTGAACGTTGAACTTCAGCTTCTCACGGCCTCCCGCCAAAAAAAAAATAGGACACGAGGTGGCCACGGGCATGCCTCCTTGATGGTACACGGCAGCCGTCGTGGGCTGGATCAGCTGTGAGCCGGGACGCGCACGCACACGTTTTCTTCTTGTTGTTTCCTGTGTTGTGACTCTGCGCTCCCATCCACCCCCCGGATAAAATCTGGATCGGGATATGCCATCTGGCTGGCCCTTGAAAGGGAAGCTGCTGGGGGAGCTGGTGCAAATGGGCCGGGGGGGGGGGAGAAGGGGGGAGACGAGGCTTATCTGCATCCTGTGACCGCGGCACATGGGCTGCCACCCAACCACGACATTTCCGAGGGAGGGCATGAAGAAGGAAGAGCACGGCAAGGTGTCCATCCAGCAGGATTCTGGACTCGGAACGAGAAATCTATACATAGCGAGCCGAGCGCACTGGGGGGGACCAGGCGAGGTGAGAGAGAGAACCTCACGGCCGATCTGACGCAATGGGATATCACGATGGCCGACTTCCATGCCACACAGACACTGTGTGTCCGCGCCGCCGGCGATTGGGGGGGTGGTGGTGGTGCACCACCCAGAACAGAAACAGAAAATATATGGTCGGGTACAGGCGACGGGTCACCGGTTATTTTAGAGCAGAGACCTTTTGGAACCCAAGCTAGGCCCGGCTGGGCATAGATCGCTTTTTGCGGTGTTAAAGCCCTTTCCTTGGCTCTCTTTCGCCCTCCCTCTCCATCCTCTCTCCTCTGGTAGCACTGTAGTTCTGGGTCTGGCTCCAATGGTCACACACCTGCTGGCCGCTCTGGCGCTGTCAGTGGTGGTGGTGCTGTGTGAAGAATATCCGGTTCCGCGAAGCAGACAGAGAGAGAAAAGGAATGGGTGCTCGCATGGCCGGGGGGGGTAAGTGGAGGAATGATGCCTGGGAATTTCGTTCTTGGGCCCACCACCCCTCTTTTGCCACCCCGGCCGAGTCGGGGTTCTTCTTATCAAGAGTGAGTGAGAATCCTACCCATCATGGGGAGATCATCCAACTTTCTTGTCTGTCTGTCTGGGTCTGGTGAAGCAAAGGGTTGGGGGTTCAACAAAGAAGACAAGAAAGGTTCAACAGACGCGAAGGTGCCAAAGTGTGGCCGAAAGAAATATATCACAGGATTCTTATACGTCTTGGCCCCAGGTAGCATTTACACGGAAACTAGCGCCCCAAGTGACTTTTAGCCCCCGGCGAAATCTTCTAGACAACTTGCGCCCTCTCCACCCTTTTCTTTTTCTTTTCCTTTTTTTTTTTTTTTTTTTTCTTTTCTGAGCTAGCCGTCCGTACCTAGCTAGGGAAAATGCACGACGTAAATGCGACGTAATGATATAAGTTTAGGGCAGTATGCAAACCAGGAAATCTAGATGTGTTTGTTCAGTGTGGACGAGTAAAGTGGAAGTACCGAATGAGCGTCTCTCTCATGCTTATGCTATTATGTGCCGGCTAATAATGAATGACGAGATGGGCAAGCAAGCCGGTGGAAAACATCATCCCTATGAGTGCCCACCAAACGTTTCGCGGGTTCACCCTTCAACCCAGTCATATTGTAGAATTATGCTTCGTTTTGCCCTGGGGAAGGGTTCATGTCAACATCAACCAACCCTCTCTGTTATTAAAGAAAAGAGGAGGGGCGATATGCTCCGGGAGTTTGACGTTGTGGTTATGAGCAACTGTAATTAAACAGGAGCAGGTACTCCCCGGTCTCCATAGGCGCAGGAAGGCCTACCGCTAACAAACACCAGTGATAGCAGCGGTTGTGCATGCAGATTATCCTGGGACCTTAGCATGTGGTGATATAGGCCGTGCTTCTCTCTCTGCTATGCAGATGGTGTGTGTGTGTGTGTGTGTGTTGTGTGACCAGGGGGCCCCTCATGGGGCAGCAGATGCTTCTGGGCTTGGAAATGCACGAAGAGTGGCGCCTTGCCTAATAAGACCAAGTGCATTTCAGTGGACTGAGTGGAGTTTGTGGGTGGAGCTGGAGGAGGGATATCAGAAAAGGACGCGCAGATATTGTGAGAGATTCCGTGCTGCAGAGAGGACCAAGTGTTGAGAATAGAATAGACTGAATTTTGGACCGTTGGAGTATCGAACAGGCTTGGCAACACATGCACAGATGGCCTTGATCCGAGGTTTATTACAGAGCAGGTATTATGATATACGATAGGACTTACACGGATGGCAAACCCTAACGTTAGCGCCGATGCTCCTTCCAAAGACTTCGAATCACAGTTCAGTTCGTTCGTTACCTTAAACTCCGATATGATTCCACCGAATATCCGTTTTCCGGCTATATCGTTGGCCGGATCCGATGTCGTGAACCAAGATGTTCCCGAGAAACCTGAGATTGGGCGTTCTCGAACAACTGTGTGTAGCTTCTCGATGATTTCTAGAAGAGATGAACCCTCCGGAAGATAAGAAGAAGGAAGGCACGACCAACATCAGCTTTCGGAAGGAAGGGCAAGAAGGGAAGAAAAAAAGAAAGAAAAAGGAAAGAAAAAAAGAAGAAAAAAAGAAGAAAAAAAAAAGAAAGAAAAAAAGAAAGAAAAAAGAAAAAAAAAGGTAAAAAAAGAAACTTTCCGCGGCGGTTATGCTATTGCGTAGTCTGACTGGGTCCCCTCCGCGATGCCTAGAGCCTAGAGCTGCAGTGTAATCAAAAGAAACGCATGCATGCAGTCGGCGAGTCCGTTCTGACTTGAGCATTCAGTAGGGACAAATGAAACGGCTACGAGGACAGAAGACTAGCACAGAACGAGAAAACATTCATGTACGGAAAAATACCGTTGGTATCTCGATCAGCAGGTAGCATTCACCCAAGTGTGACAGACAGCAAAAAGCGGAATTTGGGGGGAAGAATACGACATAAGGCACAAACTGAATAATGCTGCACAACTTAAACAGGTGAAGCAACGATGCACAAAAACACGAACGAAGAAAAATACAGCCTGAACAAAAGTGACAAGTGACAAGACGAACGCTAAAGCGGGCGGGAGGGTCGCAGCCCGAGAAACGAAGAGGAAAAGAGGGTAGGCCAGGAAAAAGGAACAAAAGGACGGAGCAGCGGTTTCGATACCCACATGGCATGGCCAGCCATGAAAAGAAGACACACGGAAACATAAGGCATGGCTCGGCTGGCCAGTGGCCATTTCTTGCAACCCTACCACAGGTGCAGCGTGGATGTGTAAAATTCAATAAAAACTAAATGCAATATATATGGCGTAGTAATCGGCTCGGGGGATTTAAACAGTCGTACTGCAAAAAGCTTTTTTTCCCCTTCCTTTTCTGGGGTTTGTGCTGCGATTAAAACCTGGTACCAGCCTATTTTGCCTGGAGTGCAACGATATTCATGGTACATGCAAGCGTGCATAAAACTGCACATCTCACTTTTTGATATTTGTTTTCACATACATGGGCCTGCAGTGCTGCATATGATATCGCGCACAGCATCATGTCACTTTGCACATTATATTCTCTTCTGTGCGGAATGCGACCTGCATATCTGCACTGGAGCGCTGGAACAGCATAAAAAAAAAAAAAGGCCAGGAAGGAACTGCTCACCGCGTCCGAAATGGCACTTTCTTGGAAGTCAGCGACGGTGTCACGGTGAGCCGCTTAACGGCGTGCAAGCCGACGGACGGACGGCGACAACAGCATTTTCATCACTATAATCACGGGCTATCGCGAATTGAAAACCAACATCCAAATGCATGTTAGCTCCCAACGACAACCAGTTGAAAAAGGGGGCCGTGCGTTTTGTCCTTTCGTTCACACCGCTTTGCTGATCAAGATCAAGGTAATGGCCAAGATAATTTGACTTGTTCAGGGTCCTCATGAGCCAGAAATTCCCCAGACTCGCAGCAATCCTCCGGGTTGCGCCGTGTTGCTTGTCTGATGTATTCAGGCCGCCTCAACACGGAGGGAAGACCGGTCCAGGATACATAGCACAGCATGAAATTGGCTAATCTGCCGTGTGTAGCCTGGATTTAATTTCTTCACGCAATAGGCTTTTCAATGGACTCTGGTTTCCAGCGTTGCTTCCAACCCTGGGAAAGAAAGAAGCTCCCGCCCGCGCACCTTCCTTTGGTTGCACCCGCCGATGACGCACCGCCACCGGCGTCCAACGTGCCTTCCGTGTTATCTCTGTCCTTGTACAGTAGATCCGTCCCAGCTCTCCGGATCACCAGACCGAGAGAGAATTTTCTTCAAGTCATCCCGCCCAAGGTCCTGTATAGAAATGGCAGGAGTGTGTTTCAAAGTCTTGGTCGCTCTGTCCCGTTCAAGCCAGGACCATGCTCCGGCCGTGTGTTGGGAAGTGGCTTCGCTCTTTCCCGAAAAAGCATGCACGGTATATATGTCCAACATTGCCAACACCGTCATTTGTACCTGCCTCAAAAAATCATATCAAGCCGCGCCTTCCATATTGCAATATGCCGTGACGAACATTCCGATCTTCTCGTTCGTTCCTTCCTTACGAATCTTCACCGTGAAATACCGGGCTTTTGCCGCAATATAATATACAGTGTTCGTCTTCCCTCTTTGGGGATTTTGTTCCTTTTCTTTTTCCTCCTCTCCTAATGTGTGCTCGTATAGAACTCTCATCCCATCATCACGACTGCTATATACCTTTTTATAGCCTCTTAATTCAGAACGTGTGCGTTCTGCCACTACTTATATGATGTCTTTCTTCTCTTCCGCGCTTATATTGATGCTTGATTGTGTTCCTACATGGCAATTTTAAAGCTTCCCTTCTTAGCCCGCAATGCGATGTGGCACCTAGGGCTCTAAACACATCGACTATGATATTCTGGGCTAGAATTAAACTGCGTCCTCAATGGCTTGAACGACATCCAGACAGAACCGAAAGCCGATTGAGATACTCCGTCAGTGTATATTGATGTGCATTGAACCACCCCCAGCGACCTCATTTCAGAACACCGACTTCGACAAGGCATGCGAGGATATATCGGACGAAACATCTCAAGCCGCCGCTGCACGAGCGTTGCCCTGAGCTTTCGACAGCAGAAAAAAACGAAGGTTAAAAAAAGCCAATTAGGCGAGAGCCCTGGCTTGTGAACCTGTGATAGTTCCACATCCCCGGTCCATTTCATCACACGTCAAGCCATGTCTTCATGCCCAGCTGTCCACTAACCAGAATGTGTTTTGATGTGGCAGACACGGTGACACCTACCAGAGGCAAAACGCTCCCGTCCTTCGCGTCCAAGACTGGCCGACCTGCTGTCCTCGTCCCCTATTTCAATGCTGTGCTGGATAGACGTCGTAACGCCGTGAATGCGCACCGTCCGGGAGTTGATCCAAGCGGAAGACATACCGCGTACACACTCGACATTCATACAATCCTCTTGCCTATGCTGGACACCAAAAAGTCACCCCCTCCCCTCCCCTCCCCGTGCACATACCACATATCATCACATCGCCATTTCAGACCATCATGCGCCGCCCAGTTGAGCCCTCCACACTATCACTTTCTTTTGCGCCTATGAGTGTGTGATTCCTCTCGACTTTCTTCACTTTCCCACTGCAGTCAGTGGCTGCTTTCTGGGAACCACATTACATGCCCATATTGTGTGCACTCCAGCGCAAGTCTGGATCGAGCCCACCGCTGGTGCAGCAGCACTGGCCATCTTGAATGCTACGCCATGATCAACTCACTTTTTGTTCTCGCTTCATGGGAAATGGATATCGCTAAATTCCTAGACGCCCCCCCTCCATCTCCATATCTCTCTATTTTTGAATTCCAATGCCTTGGCACCGCTGCTAGCGCTGAGAAGAACAGCAGGGCAGAGAAGAAGAGCCAGAAGCCAAATAGGGAACTAAGAGAACAGAGAGAAAACATGGGAGCCCCAGTATGCGCATAAGCATTTTTATCTCATCTCTTTTTATCTTCTCTGGCTGCTTTCTCTTCTGCTCTGACGTTTTTTGTTTCCTGGAATTTTTAAACGAGGGCTTTTTATCTTTTCTTCTTTTTTTTTCTTTTCTTTCCTTTCAGCTTTCCAAACAAGATGGCTGCCCAAGTGTATTTCCCCCTTCGCTCCATCGTCTCTTGATCTGCATCTATAGAGATAAGGATGTATGGTTAATGTACTGTACGTCCAGAGCAGCTTTCATAACCAACATCATCCATCCGGCTTGCATATTCTCTCCTCCCCACCTGGCGTCCCATGTATTGCAGTACTGTATGCACACGTTCAACAACTTGCATAGTGAGATGGCCTAAACTCTATCGTGCAATACGACCTATCCACTCAACCACTTTTTTATCCTGTTGCACTTGCGACTGCATACCGCATGTGCACCCTTGCGTTCCCATATATCAACCCAGAAACTTGCCGATGGCAGCTTGTTGCGCTCAATCTCCTCGTTCGGAGCAGATGTCCCCATTGCATTACCCGTTTCTAAATTCTGATTCCTCCGATATCCTTTTTTTTCTCCCTCCCCTAGCACTACGACGGTGGTTTGTTACCGCGCCTGGGAGGAAACAGGAAAGAAAAAAAGGGCACCTGTGCTTGATCCTCTTTTTGATGGAAACCAGTACCGCATTTTTGCAGTAATCTACGAAATAAGATGGAAAAGAGAACAGACCACTTGGTGCCTTTTCCCACCCTTACACACATGCAAAAGGACTAACAGGACAGCCAGACGTATCTGATTTCCCATTCTCTTTTCTCTGTTCACATTGTCTGGGCGAGATAATTGCATTGATGGGGGGCTCTCTCTTGCTTTACAGTAATTTTACAGTTTGTTCCCAAGTTCCTGCAGCATGGCACCGGTTCTTGAGGAAAAGCTCAGGACCCCACGTTGTCACAAGTGAGAGAGAGAGAGAGAGAGAGAGAGAGAGAGACAGACAGAGAGGAAGAGAGAAGAAAAAGAGAGAAAGAAATCCAGGAAGGAAAACAAAACCATCTCGGTGGCTTCACCCCGCCGGCTTCCAGAGAATGTGTGGTTGGTTGGAGTGCTGGATCTCGCTCTCATCGTTGTTGATATCTCGACAACGACAATACACCCAACCACCAGATATACGAGGAAGAGAGAGATGCGGCATTGCAAGTGCCACACATCATCAGTCACCATCCGCCGTCGTTTCTTTTTTTCTCTCCGGGGCTTTCACGCTCACTCCCACCCCCTCAGAAAGCGAATCGACTCTAAAGGAAGCATGTAACTCCCGCACATACTCTGGTGTATGCTGAACCTCCAATATAACATCGTCTCCGTACACCAGCGTGTATGGGACTTCGGCCACCCAATAATCGTGGTGCGGCCCAGTTATCTTGGCTTCTCACTGGACCTTCGAGATCCCAGAGTGCCACATACCACCCCCCCCCCCCCCCCCC